>MEHQ01000268.1:301490-319156 GCA_008828725.1 Saccharina japonica | reverse complement strand
CCCCCCCCTCCCCCCCCGTTGTTGGTTCCGTTCCGCGCTTGCCAATGGGGCAGCAGAGCCACGTCGCTGCCGGTCTTTTTCTTTTATCTTTTTATTTTCACTTGAATTACAGTAGTATGTTTAGGCACCCCGAGAGAAAGAGAGAACGAGAGAGAGAGTAGGAGAGACCAAAAATTGCCTGGTGCCATCTCTCTCACCAACCGTCCCTGGCAACAGAACGAACGGCAGCAGTACGAGCCGTGCCACCGCCGTGCGCGTGTGTCGGAGACCTCCCGTGGCCGTAAATATTAGCCCCGTTTGATACTTGATTTTGAAGATGAAACGGTCACTATATTTCCGCCCAGAGTGGTAGTAGTTCGGGTACATATACACGTATATATAAAATGTATGTATACATCCCCCCTATACGATGCCTCAGCTGCCAGGCAGGGCTCATTTGTGTGTGGCTGGCTCATGAATGATGCTGTCTGTAATCGCACTTTGTTTTCGACATTTTTTTTTTTTTTTTTTTTCCCCACATATCTCGGTCAGATAGATCGTCGATTTTCAACGTCATGATCTAGATATTTTCAGGTCAGATATAGATGACTTCCTGATCTGGGGTGGTATGGATCATTTTTTTTTATCAGATTCAACCGTTTTTGTTTTTTTTTCGCTCGCTATCCCCTCTCTTTTACCGCCTCCGCTGCCGCTGCTGCTGCTGCTGCTGCTGCTGCGCATATTGATGGTAGTGGTAGTGATGATTGGTATCATTGGTTTGGATAGGATCGGGTCGGGTCGGTTTCGGTTTTTGCCCCCCCCCCCCCGCATCCCCCCCCCCTATTAAACATATGCATTATTATCTTATAGGTTGGTTTGGCGTCGCGTTGCAAACGACGCTGCTAAAACACGTCCACTCGCTGCTGCTGCAGCTAGACAACCAGGGCTTGCCCGTTTTTTGTTATTTTTTTTTGGCGTGTCACCAAAGCTGGCTTGGTTCCGAGTAGATCATTTGTGGGGCGTGGATGAACCTTTGTTCCGCACAATGTGGAATTGGCTCGTATCACGTAGTGTTAATATCGTAAGGGTCCGCGAGGCAGTTTACATAGTGAAACCCATTGCTGTCTCGCGGAAGTGGGCCACACCAGAATTAAATTAACTCATTGAAGCTAGTCGTCCAGTATGCAAGTCCGCCCTCAGATGGCGGTTCTTAGCAGGATGCAGCCTCCCCTCCATCCGACTCGCCCCAATATACCGTCATGGCGTTCGCCGCTTGGTGCATAGCCATGCTCTCCCTGGTTGGTCGAAAACCCAAACGCCGCCTCCCGTCCTGGCATGTAGGCGATTGCGCGAGGGTCTCATGGTCATATGCACTACGGCGCTGCACAACATGATAGCACCCCCCCCCCCCCCCCCCGCATCCCCTCTCGCCTGCCGGCTTCCGTTTGTGTTGGTATTGGTGTTGTTGCTGTCGCTGCCGCCGCCGTTCACGTAAAAAATGCAAAGAGAGGCTCGGTATATACACTACGACCGTCGGTCACTTCTTTGGGAGTCGGGGCACGTGTTCCGTTTTTTTTTCGTATTTAAAATGTTTTTGGTGCTTTTTTTTCCACGTTTTTTTTTGTTGAATGATTCAGATTCGATTTATGACTCGGGTCTCTGGTGCTAATAATGCTGTTGTTGCGTGATTCGGAATATATTTTTTATGATTCGGATTGTTATACTGGTTCGGGTTATATTTTATTGTGCTGCTTCTCCTACTGAAAATGAATGCTTCTTCTGATTATGAGTGACGATTCGGATTGTATTTCTGATTCGGATTCGTTGATGCTGATTCGAAAGCTGATTCGGATTTTCGCATTCTTGCTTCCCCTGCTGCAGTGGATATAATGCATCATGCTGATGATGCTGATTCAGACTATGATTATCGTTCTTATTGGAGGCATCTTTCTGATTCGGATGATTTTTCTGACTCGAACTATGGTTCGGACTATTAATAAGTTTTCTTCATGATTCGAACTCAGGTTCGTTTTTCTTCATTATGTGGATTCAGATCCGATTGTGCCTCTGAAAAGATTTTCTTCGTTTTACGGATTCGAATTCTTGCTTCTCCTTTCGCAGTGACTACAATGCATGATGATGCTGATTGAGATTATGGTTCTTCCACTGATTTGGACTCTCGTTGACACTGATCCGGATTATCATGCTGATTCGGATACTGATTCAGATAATGATTATCCTTCTCTGATTAATATATTCCTTCTGATTCGGAATATTTTTTCCGATTCGAACTTGGAGCATCGTTGGGATTCGGATTCGGATTCGGATTATTTCGCCCGGGTCTGGTAGGAGTGTGCGATGATGGGTTCGTAGGGTAGTCGTCCTCGTGTGTCGCGTCGCGCGGGCTTGGCCATCGAGCCGCGGGCAAAGCTATGGTAACCCGTGGGAACCCGCGTGGGAACCCGCTTGAGAACCCGCGAGAAACCGCGCGGGAACTCGCGCACGAACCCGCGTGCAAACCTGTAGGGACCCGCGTGAAACCGCGTGGAAACCCAGAACCTGGAACCCGTGGGAACCCGGAACCTGTGGGAACGTGCGCGCAATGGCGTGGGAATCCGCGTGGGAACCCGTGGGAACCCGTGGGAGCCCGTGGGAGCCCGTGGGAACCCGTGGGAACCCGTGGGAACCTGTGGGAACCGGTGAGACCTCGTAGGAACCCGTGGGAACCCGTGGGAACCCGTGGGAACCCGTAGGAACCCGTGGGAACCCGTAGGAACCCGAGAAACCTTGTGGGAACCCGTGGGAACCGTGGGAGCCCGTGGGAGCCCGTGGGGGCCCGTAGGAGCCCGTGGGAGCCTGTAGGAGCTCGTGGGAGCTTGTGGGAACCCGTGGGGACCCGTGGGAACCCGTGGGAACCCGTGGGAACCCGTGGGAATCCGTGGGACCCGTGGGAACCCGTGAGAAACCTTGTGAGAACCCGTGGGATTCCGTGGGATCCCGTGGGAACCCGTGGGAACCCGTGGGAACCCGTGGGAACCCGTGGGAACCCGTGGAAACCCGTGGAAACCCGTCGGAGCTCATGGTAATCTGCGCGCGAAACCACGCTGTGAGAAACTGCGTGGGAACCCGCGTAGGAACCCGTGGGAACTGAGATCCCGTGGGAACCCGTTGGAACCCGTGGAAACCCGTGGGATCCCGTGGCAACCCGTGGTAACCCGCGTGCGAAACCACGCTGTGAGAAACCGCGTGGGAACCCGCGTAGGAACCCGCGTAGGAACCCGTGGGGCCCCGTAGGATCCCATGGGAGCCCGTGGGAGTCCGTGAGAGCCCGTGGTAACCCGCGTGTGATAAACCTCGTGGGAACCCGTGAGAAACCTCGTGGCAACCCGTGGTATTCCGTGGGATCCCGTGGGAACCCGTGGGAGCCCGTGGGAGCCCGTGGGAGCCCGTGGGAGAGCCCATGGAAACCCGTGGGAAGTCGCGTGTGAGCCCATGGGAACACCCGTGGAAAGCCACGCGCGAAGACGCCAGAAGCCGTATGCGAACCCCGTGGGAAACCGTGTGCTAACCCATGGGAAGTCGTGTGCAAAGCCGTGCCAACACGTGGGAAACGTCGGGATATCCCGCGGGAAACGTCGGGAAATCCCGCGGAAAACCTCGGGAAATCCCGCGGGAAACCTCGGGAAAATCCTCGGGAAACTGCGGGAAGCGAAAATTTCGTTGACCTTATGCGAAGTCGTGGTAAGCCGTAGGAAATCCCGCGGGAAAGGTGGGAAAACCCGCGGGAAACCGCTTGAAGCGGAGCTTATAAGAACTGGTCCCAAGTGTTTGGGGACAAACTACTTGAAATTAGTGTAGGATACGTTTTTGAGTTCTAAATTTGATGGTCTTACGTCATGTGCAGGCTATGGTGGTAATGAACACGTCTCGTGCGAAGCCGTGGAAAGCCATGTGCGCAGCCGTGGGAAATCGTGGGAAATCCCGCGGGAAGCTGCGGGAAATCCCGTTGGAAAACGGCGGGAAAATTCCGCTGGAAACCGCGGGAAAATCCTGCTGGAAACCGCGGGAAGCGAAGCTTGCGTTCGTTGGCCTTTTTGTATAATACTTGCGTTTGTTGGCAAGGGTTTTCATGAATTCTTGCCTATAAGGATGGGGACAGAGATCTGCTGCCGTGCGCTTTTCGGCCGCAAGAAGAGGAAAGAAGAAATACGGGGCCGGCCACAACGATGGCACTATCTTAGGAAGGATCTTAGGCGGGTGCTCAAGGTCATAAAGAGTGAGGAGAATACGCAGGAAAGGAGAAAATTGACTGGGTGGGATTATTGGTGTGGTATTCGACGACAAGTGTCAGATTTTTCCATTCTGAATGGATATTGCCCTGCACATTGTCGGCAGTAGGTGAATACATGAAATCATAATTTGAAAAAGAAAGTTCGAGATCCTCGCGATGCTTTTCGAGCACCTGGTAATAAATATGGTACCGTTCTGGTTCCTGTTCTTCTTTCCGCTCCTCGTTAATACTTTTTCGGCAAATGAATCATACGTACGGAGTATAGATATGCAATGTGTGCCGCACACAGCCTCCTGCGCGTTGCAACACACCATATTATATATACGCGCAGCAATTCCAAACCAGAGTCATGTATCATGTTGTGGACAGCGGGCTGTCGTTCGATGCTTCTTCGGCAAGGCGGTGCTTGGGGGGGGGGGGGGTTATCTTGGCCCTTGCGGCTGGAGAGGGGGCAGGGCCAGGAGAACCGGGAGGCACATCTTCTCTGCTCCATACTCGTAGTGTTCGTAGGTTTAGGTTGTTGGAAGCATTGCGCACGTCGAACAGATGATTTACAGGCCATTCAGGTGATCTACAGAGCATAAATATCATCTATACAGACCATACAGATCATCTACAGATCATATAGATCATACAGATCATCTCTACAGATCATACATATCATCTACAGATAGGTCATCTAGATCATCTAGATCCTACCCTGCTGTTTCGAGATGGTGTGCAAGATCTGTATATAACAGATCCATCCCAGGTAACATATGTGCCAGATCATCATGTTGTACGGATCCCAACCGGCAACATGAGCTAGATCATGCACATAAGGCACATACTGTATATCTATCTACCTGTATCTATCTATACTCTGAAAGATCTAGATCATGAAAAAATGGAGATCGGAGAGTGACATGTCCACGACGTGTGTACAGTTCGTACACCAAATCTCCCAAAAGCTGGCAGACCGAAATCCAAGGGGGGGGGGGGGTACGTTTTTGATTGGTTCCTTCAACTGTTAAAACTACCCGAACCGAGAAAACGGAAAATAATGGATCGAACAATCTACGACAAGAAATGGAAATTTGAAATTTTGAAAAGAACAGAAAAACAACAGAAGCAGCCCACAGGCAGAGAGCGCAACACAGGGCATGCGGCATGCGTGTGTATATGCGGGGATAGTGTGGCGTTCCAGGGAATGTGATCCGCGTGCTCCTCTAGGAGAGCGGCCCAGCCACACCACAGACAGAAAAACAGACTCTCGAGATCACAGCCCGACCAAAACTCATCAATGTTTGTACGATGTAACTCCTGTGTAACTCCAAAACCAGGGTCTTGTCATGTCTGTGGTGCATATATTTTATGTGCTGTTCGTACCACCAAACAGTGTTGCCTGTGTGTCACGTGCCATACATGAAAACCCAGTACTCCGTACTGCTTGTAGTGCATGTACCACGAGTGTACGTACGAGCTCTGGTATGTACCTGGTAGGATATACTGCTGCTGCTGCTCCTGCTGTTGCTGCTGCTGCTGCTGCTGCTGCTGCTGCTGCTGCTGCTGCTGCTGTAGCACGACGTGCCCCTACTGAACATCATGTGAGGCGGGCTGGGGAATACAGCCATATGCATGACAAATATTTAGGGAGTGCGGGGGGGCTCAGGGTGCAGGGTACACGTAGAGGGTACGTAGAGGAGATCGAAGCTGCTTGCTGAGACAACGAGAGGAAAGACTCGGAATGAAAAAACGATCTCGAGCGGAGGAGAGAGTAGGATCGTCTCAAATATCCACGCATAAAAATACCAACGATCTGCAACGAACGATGTACAACAAAACTCAGTCCGAACTTACAGCCTCGCCTTCTTTCTTTCTTTCTAACACCGTCCTGGCGAGTTTGATGCTGTCCCTCAGAGCGTCGCTGACCTACCTATATCTTCCACGAGGCGATACACCCCGTACCAAACGAGCGATCGAAGTATACATACATGGTGACCACACGCAGCCTGTGCTGCTGTGCAAATAAAAGTATGGTTCGATCACAACGATCAACGAAATTCTCGACAGTCCCGAATGCGGCGCAATCTCTGAAAAAATAAAAATCCTTCCGAAACGAAACAAAATTGTGTGAAACCGCCACCGTACGTGCGAGTTTTCGGGTTAAATCCGCCGCGAAAAGTACGAGCCTCGCTGTTTTTCCTCCGCTCCGCTCGATTCTCGTGTCGTATATTGTCGGGTCCAGCCAGACGCATTATCGCGAGCGAGCACACTTTTATACTTTAGCCGAGCAGCATCTCTCGCGAACGCCGGACTGAAGGCTAGCCGTATCAGCGGGAACTCAAGAGTGGAGGGGGAACACAACAGCACATCTGAGAGCTTGTGTTCCGTTTGGGCGGTGTATACCAACCTGTCTGTCTGTGTGGTATATCATACGCCCACGCTCGACAAACGGTTCGTTGACGATCATCATCATCACCTCGCGGCAGCATTCTTGGTTCACCAACGAAAAAAAAAAGAAAACAGCGACAAGCAGCCTGAACTGTGGTGGCTGAATCGTCATTGAACAACAGCAAGCAGCAGCAGCAGTGGAGTTTTTGTTCGTTCGCTTTTTTCGGCTCATCCCATCTTCTGAAAGGCATCACACAGCACCAACCAGCACCAGCAGCAGCAGCAGCAGCGCTATATTTAGGAGGGGGGGGGATAACCATTCGGACGACAGATAGAGGCCACAGGCGGCGTACACGGTGCGCTACTAAGCTGGGCTCTTACTTGTTCCACGGAGAGAGAGAGAGAGATTTTTTCTTCACGACGATGGAAGAAGTACGAGACGAGGGGATCAGAATGGGCGGGCATCACCACGCATCGATGGCGGCGGCTGGCGTTCGGCATAACGAACATACCACCGGCACCAAGCGCGGGGCGCGGTTCCACGAGGTTAGCGAGAGAGGAGAGGAGCGGGGCGCGAACACACCGCCCTCGAACGACCCGTCTCTGTGTGTACGCAGATAGACGATGGGTGCTTTGGTTGGGCTTTGGCGATTTGCGCGCATTCATGGCATCCGTGTTGTTCTGGTGGGGCTGCCGCCGGCCTCATGTGGAAAAGTTGGACATCTTACTACTGTATGTACTCGTAAAAGCAGTCTCCGCTATGATATCATTCGAGTGTTCCGAACAAACTTTTTAGCTCGCCTTCCCCCCCCCCCGCAAGCTCGAGCAGGCACGATATATACGGTGGTAGTAACAGAGGAGAGGGATGGGTATCATGTTTACTGATGACTATGTGTCCGCAACAGTTAGTGCTCGATAGAAAACACATCCTCCGGCGTTAGTTAGGCGATGAGCCTGGGCTGGCCTAGCTGTGTAGGGTTATATTCGTTCGCTTGCTGCCTTTGCTGCTCGTGAGAAATGGCACAATAATATGCTCGTGCTATTTGTTCGGTTGAAGCATTACGTGTATACATCAATCGAGATGTTACGTTTTTTTTTGTATATTATACGTATCGAGAGAGAAAAAAAAAAGGATCGGTACGAAGTCATACATACACGCGATCAATGGACGAGTGCTCAGCAGGACACCTCTCTCTCTCTCTCTCTCTCGCGTAGACAGAAATCACGTACGTCGTACGCACGCTACGCTAACCTTCAGCTTCCCCGCGCGCCACTCTCTCCCTCACACCCACCACCCATGTGGGGCATTCCAGATGAACTCTAGCTACGATATCACGGACTCCAAGACCACTTTCCCGAACTCGTCGTCGTGGGACTCAGGTGAGAAAAAAAAAAATCAACACACACATTATTATTATCGTGTTGGGTTCTGTTGTGTCTACGATCGGAAATGTTTTTCGGCATTTCCTCCTATTATTAGTACGAGGTATTATTGTGCTTTTCTCGCAGCAGCACAGTTGTGACGCGTCGTGTTTTTTTTTTTTTTTTTTTCGCCGTGATGGTACTGGTATCCAATAAAATGCCGAGAAAAACACAATCGGAGGTCCGTTCCGCCGGTGAGCCTGGACGTTCGTACGTAGTTGTCTTATGATCCCTTTTCTTAACCCTTTTAGAACTGCAGTCCCGTTTTGGGGACAAACCCCTCTAATTCTAAGTGATTTGTCCCCAAAACGGGACTGCAGTCTTACAAGGGTTAAGGGTGGGTCGGTGCTGTTAAACGAGTTTACCTCTGCTTGTGAGCAGCATACAGCTCATACAGTACGAGCATAACTTGAAAATGACAAGCGAATACTCGTACGACCAGTACGAGAGGGGGTAAAAAAAAAACAAAAAATGTTTTGGTCTGTTTGTGATTGGCCACACCACACGCCTGGAGCTTTTAACTAACGTTGAACTGGTCCGTGAAGATCGGTTGAATTAGACTCTGAATCTTGTGACCGAATATTGTGACTGAATCTTGTGACTGAATCTTGTGACTGAATCTTGTGACTGAATCTTCGTGAGAGAAACCGCCAGAGAAAATATTATAACGAACGTATCCTGCGTCGGGTCGTCGGGGTGGGTCCATAACAACAGCTTATGTATATACGGTTCGGCGAGAGGGGGTTAGGTACAGAAGTATATATATCTGCTGATTTTTCACGAACAGTTTCCCACGCCAATGATGTCGTACGTACAATGTTAATGTGGTCTAATGAATAGCTTTCAACAGCAATAATAGAAGGAAGTTAGGCTTTGCGCATTCGTAGGTTTCCTTTGTTTCCGTGTTTTTCTGCTTTCGGGAATGTTATGAGTGATCAACGTTGAAGCTCATTACATGCTGCACATTGTCGGATGGCAAAGATGTTGATGGTAATAATAATAATAACGACCAAGAGATGTGGAGTAATTCCTAGTTAAGCCGGAAGTGTCTGGTAGGTAATTATTGGAGCTATAATACTCGTAGGCCAGCCATTACGGGGGACCATAGTAAACACTAGTAAATAGAACCAAATATTGTTCGTACAACTTGGAAAAATATATAAGTGTTTGTGTATACCGTAGGTCCTATTTACTATGGCCCCACCGTAACAGTGGGCGTTGAAGTGTGCGTTGCACATTTGGGGTGGTGAATGGGACATTGTCGAAAGCCCTCCTCGCGTTGGTTTTCTACTACTAGTAGTATAGACTATGCCACCATACGTACGTACACAAAACCAGCTGACGCTCTGTGCCAGATGTTTTTGTAAGTATCAAGCTGTTTCCGAGGGTCAGCCAGAACCAATCACTTCCCCCGCCCCCGCCCCTCCCTCCCTCCCCCCTTCCTCCCTCCCCTCCCTGCCCTCCCTCCCTCCCTACCCTCGCCTCCCTCCCTCCCTCCCTCCCTCCCTCCCTCCCTCCCTCCGCTCTCACGACTCCCTCCCTCCTCCCTCCCTCCCTCCCTCCCTCCCTCCCTCCCCTCCCTCGCTCCCTCTCTCGCTTATCGCATCTCCTCTATACATCTCCCTTCCCCCTCCCTCCCCCCTCCCTCCTCCTCTCCCCCACTCCCCGCCTTTCTCACCAACAAGGTAACCATCACAACAACCACGACAACAACAATAACCACCATCACCACCACCACCACCTCAAAGCCCCCCACGTCTCCGACAGCAACAACAACAACAGCAGCCACACCCACAGCAACGGCCACCGACGAGTACCCCGGGGCTTCGACCACCCTTGCGCTTCCCCGAACCCCCCCCCTACCTCCCGCGGGGGGGTACGCCTCTTTCAGCCCTCCGGAAGACCGGCCACAGCATCATCAGCAGCGGCGGCGGCAGCAGCTGCCGCTGCGGCTGCTGCAGCAGCCGAAAACGAAGCAACCCCGACAACCTCTCGAGGGGGAGTGGGAGCGAGAGTGGGGGTGGGGGGCGCGACCGGAATCGGAGCTGGAAACGGCTGCACCAGCAACAGCACGAGCAGCGGCAGCAGCGTGGGGCAGAGAAACGCCAACCAGACGGAACTCCTCACCATGCTTTCCACCGCGATGAAGCCCGGGAGGTCAGCGGAAAGCAGGAATTCGGGGGTTCGCGCGTTCACGGAGATGGTCACCGCGGGAGTTGATGTCGGAGGAGGCGGTGGCGGTGGGTTGGGAGAGGTTGCGGTTCCTTCGACGAGAGATACGTCTTCTTCTTGTTCTGCTTTTTCCGCTTATCATTTGGCCTCGCCGAAGTCCTTCCGCCAGCCTTCTTCGGGGTGAGAGGTGGCATTGTTTTTGTCAGGGGGTCGGTGGGTGGGTGAGTGGGTTTGGACGTTGTAGGGTGGCTTTTCTGCCACGGTGTTTGTTGGGGGGCGCTGATCTTGGTGCGGTAGGGTCGGGTGGTAATTTTGACTTTGTCGTATAAAACCAAACCATTGGTTTCCTTTTTTTTATCGTATGGTGGTTTTGCTTTATTTTAGGATCGTTCTGCTTTTCAGTTTTTTATTTTATTTTTTTATTTGGGGGGAGGTCTGTGATTTCTTCTTCGCTGGCTATCGAAACAGCTTTGCATGCTGCATGCATACGAACACACTTCGTGCATACCTTCTACCACAAGTATCCCACTCTGTCCCCGAATATAAATACCATTTGATACATTAATATGTAATAAAACGTTTCTTATATTTCGGGACAGTGTGGTACCGCTCTGGGCGAAAATGTAAGGATCGCTTGGTACATCAATACGAAATAAAAACGGTTCTTACATTTACGCTCAGCGTGACAGTTTTTTTTAACAGTTTGCTGCCAATTTTCCCGGTACTCTCCTCCTTCACCCCCCCCCCCCCGCCGTGACACCGCCCTTTATAAATGTTTCATGTATTTACAGGTTGGGTTGGCGTCGGTTGGCAACGACGCTGTAAAACACGCCTCACATGGCGTGAGCTCGACAACCAGGGTATCGTTTCTTGTTTTTGTTTTTGGCGGTCCACCATGCTGGCGGTCTTGTTAGATCATTTGTGGCGGGGTTGATAACCTCAGCTCTGCACAAGGGTAATTATCGGTATCACGTAGTGTGAATATGGCAAATGATAAGGCACCCGAGGCCGTAGCTTGATACCATTGCTGTTTCTGGAAGTGGCCACACCAGAAAATTAAATCAATTCATTGGAGCTGTCGTGCATATGCAAGTCCGCCTCACTGGCGGTTCTTAGCAGGATGCAGTCTCACCCTCCATGCGACTCGCCCAATACCCACGGCGCCTTCGCGCTGGTGGCAAGCAATGTCTGCCTGGTTGGTGAAAACCCAACGTGTCCGTCCCCGGCATTGTAGGGATGCGAGGTCATGGTCATACGACTACGGCCGTGCACGATATGAGTACACCGCCCCCCCGCCGTCGCTGCCGCCACTACTTGAAATATTTTTTGTTTCCCCCCCCTAACAAACCGTCAAAACAGCCCCCGCCACCCCTGTTTTTTCCCCCATTGACAGAGCAACTATTAATAGTAATTAACTTTTCAAAATGTATCGATTATCCGGTTCTGTTTCCTGATTTTCCAGGCAAACCCCCCCCCCCCCCCCCCCCGCCAAATACACCGCTCGCCACCCCGCTCCACAAACAATCTCAATCACTCTGAGAACCGACAGCACTATTACTACCGAATACCGCTTTCCATAAAGTCTGTTTCTGGCACCCCACTCCGTCTCGAAAGGGATGCATGCGTGGTCAATGGCACACGACTAAGGTCAGCGAAAAACGAGTACGTCTCCCCCCCCCCCCCCCCCCCACCCACCCCACCCCCTACCCCCCCCCCCTTCACGCCCACACTCACATTTCCCATCATCCCCCTCTACCCCCCTCCCCCAATTAAGTAATTGAAGCTGTCATCCACATGCAAGTCGCGCCTCACAAGCGTTCTTAGTAGAGATGCAGCTCACCCTTCATGGTGAAACCCGACATGCTCCGTCCCGGCATTGTAGGGATGCGAGGGTGTAATGGTCATACAACTACGGTCATGCATGAAAATGAAGTACACCCCCCCCCTTCCCCCCCTCCTTTCCGCCGGTCAACGGTCAAATGACTAAGGCAAGCAACAAACTGAGCGACGCTCCCCCCCCCCCCGGCCACAACACACCGCCTCCACCCCCCCCCCCCCGCCCTCCCCCCACCATTAACTTATTCTTAGAGTCGACAGCGCCGCTACGGGCAGGCCTTCTTTCTCGAGGGAGTCTGGCCCGGTGTCTCCCCTGAAAAAGGTCAAGAGCTCTCACTTTCCGCCTGGGATCACCGCACTGCCCTGGCCGCCACGGCTGCGCTAACGCCGCTGCCGCGAGCGGAGCGCCGTGTCTGGACGGGGGAGGGAAGAGGAATCACGCCGAGCGTTCTTTGGCGGGGGAGAGCGGCGGGGGGAAGAGGAGGAGGTAAGGAGGGGGGGGGGGGGCGGTCGTCGTATTTTTTTTTTGTTCGCACTAACAAAGAACAATATCCCCCTATAAATCCACACCATATTTTGGATATGATTACTACAAAGGCATTCATTCCCCCGTAGAAAAAAATATAATGATGTGCTCTCGTAACCCTGGTGTTATTTATTTTCCATTTGCCATCTGTCTGAAAATGTGCAGCCTTACGATTTCAATCATATCATTCACGTATACCTACCACTCAACGCTGAATACTTGACAAACTTACACCAAAAGTGCAGTCCCCCTTATGAATGCCTTCACCGACTCCTAACCGATTATTCTGTTTCGTGCTCGTAAAAATCGAGCAAAACTTTTTACGAAACTCCCAATTTGAACTCCCCATTTTCTAATACTCCAATTCTGAACTACTCCAATTTTCTGACTGAGCTCCCAATTTTCTGAACTGGCTTCCAGCTTATATCAAGTACGCGATGCTATAAGAACATCGATCTCTAATACCACACAGAAACCGTTTCTCATTTCCGTTTTCTCGGTTTTTTTTTCATGCCGCGATGGATGACCTCCTCCTCCCCCCTATTGGCCTCCCAATTTTGTTCTTGTTCTTTTGTTTTATGCCACGACGATGAACCTCCTCCCTCGCTCCTGCTCGTCATTTCGTTTTTTCGTTTTTTTTTCGTTTTTTTTTTTTTTTCATATTTTTCGTTCATGTTTTCTTTTTGTTTTCTCGTTTTTGTTTTCTCGTTTTTATCGTTTTTTGTTTTTCTCGTTTTTTTTCTTCTGCGGTTTTGTTTTTCCTCGTTTTGTTTGCTCGTTTTTTTTCAATGCCGCACAACGTTGACCTCCTCCTCCTCCTCCTGCCTCCCGTCCTCCTCCTCGTCCTCCTCCCCTCCTCTCCTCGGCGCCTCCTCCTCCTCTCTCCTCGCTCCTCCTCCTCCTCCTCCACCTCCTCCTCCCCCGCGCTCCTCTCCTCCTTCTCAATTGCTTGCGCGCTATTTTCAAGTGGAGAAGCGGGCCCCGGAGCTGACGGGATCGAGCGTGACCGCAAGATGGAATAGGAGGGCCAGCTCGTCGCGGTTCTAGTCGAACGTCATTCCCTACGCACAAACAGGTGAGGGTGGGGGTAGGGTGGGTGGGTTGTTAATGTACCGCTGGGAAGCAGGCTAGATTGGCTACGTAAATTTGGTTAACCTTAACTAAGCCAGCACCCAACGGACTAAATGCCTTAATCCATTCAGAGAGGCAAAAAAACCTAATTGCCCACACTAATTATAAGTAAGTTTTTCCCTCCGCAGTTCGTGGGACAGTTCGTAAGTTAACACATGGTGGGTGGTGGGTGGTGGGGACCATGCTAGCTAACGATAGAGGTGCACGCAAATGTTTTTTTCTTGAGCCTTCTGCACTTACATACGCTCACGGAAAAAAAATTGATGTTTGGGGGGGGAAATTAAAAGTGCTTGCCGGATTAGAAAATAATACTGTCCGAAGTATACTCTGAAAACATGTATTACGTCACAAAAAATGGAAAAGTCCGACGAAATTTGGGTTAAGGAGCCCGATCGTTCAGGAAACGATCAGCACAAATAAAGGGTATACCTCTAGCCGTAGCAAGAACGCGTCTGGGTGGGTGGGTTGTTATACAAGGCTTAAACATTTTGGGTAGGTATTTCGGATTAACCTTCTAAACCGAAGCGAGCCCAACGGACGGAATGCCTCACTAATGATCTATATAACAAAAGGCGTCGACGGCAGGAAGCATGCATGGGTTGTAGTGGTCGTGAGTTCGAATCCACGACCCGCCCATGAAAACGCTTTTTTTTATATACAAAAAGCGAATTTCCTCAATGTGTCCAAGAATCTGAACAAATAACTTCTGGAAGTCTCCCCATACATAGGAACCAGCGTGTTGGCAGCACCGCGTCGACCGCGTATGAATAACCGCGTCCGTTCACAGGGGGGGGGGGGGTATTCATTTCAATGGCATGGTGCTCCGTCCCGGCATTGTAGGGATGCGAGGGTCTATGGTCATACGACTACGGCCGTGCACGATATGAGTACACCGCCCCCCCCCGTGACACCGCCTCCGCCACTACTTGAAATATTTTTTGTTTCCCCCCCTAACAAACCGTCAGAACAGCCCCCGCCACCACCTTGTTTTTTCCCCCATTGACAGAGCAACTATTAATAGTAATTAACTTTTCAAATATGTATCCGATTATCCGGTTCTGTTTCCTGATTTTTCACGGCAACCCCCCCCACCGCCCCCCCCAACGCGCCCGCCCGAGAATACCCGGCTCGCCACCCCGCTCTCAACAAACAATGCTCAATCACTCCTGAGAACCGACAGCAGCTATTACTACCGAATAACGCTTTCCATAAAGTCTGTTTCTGGGCACCCGCCACTCCGTCTCGAAAGGAGCATGCTGTGGTCAATGAGCACACGACTAAAGGTCATGCGAAAAACCGAGTAGCGGTCTGCCCCCCCCCACCCCCCCGCCCCCCCACCCCACCGCCCTACCCCCCCCCCCTTCACGCCCATGACTCACATTATCGCCATCATCCCCCTCTACCCCTCCCCCCCAATAAGTAATTGAAGCTGTCTATCCCACATGCAAGTCACGCCTCACAAGCGTTCTTAGTAGAATGCAGCTCACCCTTCATGGGTGAAACCGACATCTCCGTCCCGGCATTGTAGGGGAGCGAGTGTTGGTAATGTCATACAACTACGGTCATGCATATGAAAAATGAAGTAGCACCCCACCCCCTCCCCCCCTCCTTTCCCCTGTCAACAGGTCAATATGACTAAGGCAAGCAACAAATGAGCAGACCTCCCCCCCCCCGCCGGCCACAACACCCGGCCTCCACCCCCCCCCCGCCCTACGCCCCCACCATTAAACCTTATTCTTTAGACGTCGACAGCCGCCGCTACGGGCAGGCCTTCCTTTTCTCGGGAGTTCTGGCCCGGTTGTCTTTCCCTGAAAAAGTCAGAGCCTCACTTTCCGCCTTAGGGATCACCGCACTGCCCTTGCCGCCCACGCTGTCGCTAACGCCGCTGCCGCGAGCGGAGCGCCGTTGTCTGGACGGGGGAGGGAAGAGAATCACGGCCGAGGTTCTTTGGGGAGGAGCCGTCGGGGGGAAGAGGAGGAGCGTACAGGAGGGGGGGGGGCCGTGCGTCGTCGTATTTTTTTTTGTTCGCACTAACAAACACAATATCCCCTATAAATCCACACCATATTTTGGATATGATTACGTAACAAGCATTCATCCCCCGTAGAAAAAAATAATAATGATGTGCTCTCGTACCCTGGTGTTACTTTATTTTGCCATTTTGCCATCTGTCTGAAAATGTGCAGCTCTTACGAATTTCAATCATATCATTCACGTATACCTACCACTCATACCTGAATACATATGACAAAATTACACAAAAAGTGCAGTCCCTTATGAATGCCGTTCACCGACTCCGTAACGATTATTCTGTTCGTGCCTCGTAAAAATCGAGCAAAACTTTTTTACGAAACTGACTCCAATTTATGAACTCTCCCATTTCTAAACTACTCCAATTCTCTGAATGACTCCCGAATTTTCTGAACTGGCTCCCAATTTTTCTGGAACTGGCTTCCAGCGTTATATCAAAGTACGATGCGGCTATAAGAACATCGATCTCATAATACCACACAGAAACGCGTTCTCTCATTTCCGTTTTCTCGGGTTTATTTTTCATGCCGCGATGGATGACCTCCTCCTCCCCCTATTGGCCTGCCCAATTTGTGTTCTTGTCTCCTTTTGTTTATGCCACGAGCGATGAACCTCGCTCCCTCGCCCTGCTCGGTGCATTTCGTTTTTTCGTTTTTTTTTTTCGTTTTTTTTTTTTTTCATATTTTTCGTCATGTTTTCGTTTTTGTTTTCTCGTTTTGTTTTCTCGTTTTTATCGTTTTTGGTTTTCTCTTTTTTTCTTCTGCGGTTTTTTGTTTTTTCTCGTTTTTGTTTGCTCGTTTTTTTTCAATGGCCGCAACAACGTGAGGCCTCCTCCTCCTCCTCCTGCCTCTACTCGCTCGCTCCTCCTCCGTCCCTCTCCCCTCCCGTCCATCGGCGCCTCCTCCTCCTCTCTCCTCGCTCCTCCTCCTCCTCCTCCACCCCTCCTCCTCCCCCTCCTCCTCCTCCTCCTTCTCTTGCTGCCGCCAATTTTCAGTGGAGACGGGCCCCGGAGCTGACGGGATCGCTGTGACTCGCAAGATGGAATACAGGAGGGCCAGCTCTCCGGTTCTAGTCGAACGTCATTCCTACCAGCAACAGGTGAGGGTGGGTGGGTGGGTGGGTGGGTTGTTATGTACCCTGGGAACAAGGCTTAGATTGGCTACGTAATTTGGTTAACCTTCTACCAGCAGCCCAACGGACTAAATGCCTTAATCCATTCAGAAGTGCAAAAAACCTATTCCACACTAATTATAAGTAGTTTTCCCCCCAAGTTCGTGGGACCAGTTCTCAAGTTAACACATGGGTGGGTGGGTGGGTGGGTGGGGACACATGCTAGCTACGATAGAGGTGCACCATGTTTTTTTCTGAGCTTCTCACTTACATACCTCACCGAAAAAAAATGATTTTGGGGGGAAATTAAAAGTGCTTGCCGGATTAGAAATAATCTGTCCGAAGTATACTCTGAAACATTATTCGTCACAAAAAATGAAAAGTCCGACGAATTTGGGTTAAGGAGCCCGATCGTTCAGAAAACGATTCAGCCAAAATAAGGTATACCTCTACCGTAGCACGCGTCTGGGTGGGTGGGTTGTTATACAAGGCTTAACATTTTGGGTAGGTATTTCGGTTAACCTTCTACCAGCAGCCCAACGGACGAATGCCTCACTAATGTCTATTATAACAAAAGGCGTCGACGGCAGGACATGCATGGGTTGTAGTGGTCGTGAGTTCGAATCCCACGACCCACCATGAAAACGCTTTTTTTTTATATACAGAAAAGCGAATTTCCTCATGTGTCAAGAATCTGACAAAATACTTCTGGATCTCCCCATACATAGGAACCGCGTGTTGGTCACACGCGTCGACCCGTATAATAACCGGTCCGTTCCAGGGGGGGGGGGGGGC
>MEHQ01000268.1:234051-286551 GCA_008828725.1 Saccharina japonica | reverse complement strand
TCATCATCATCATCATCAGCATTATCATCATCATCGTCATATTTATCATCATCCTCATCATCATCATCATCAATATCATTATCATTATAATCGTCATCGTCACCATCATCATCATCGTCATCATCATCATCATCATCATCATCGTCGTCGCCATCGTCAGCATCATCATCATCAGCATTATCATCATCGTCATATTTATCATCATCATCATCATCATCGTCATATTTATCATCATAGTCACCATCACCATCATCATCATCATCATCATCACCATCATAGTCATCATCATCATCATCATCATCATATCCTCATGTTCTCATCATTATCACCATCATCAATCATCACCACCACCACCCTCGTCTCTGAAGCGACGTGGACCACTACCTACTTCTTCAGCAGTTAGTCGATGACGCTGTGCCATTCACACGACCATCGACAAACCAATTGGTGGGTCAGGGTTAGAGCTGCTCTGATTGCCTTAGGCTTAGGCTTAGGCGTAGGCTTAGGCGTAGTCTTAGGCTTATACTCAAGATTAGGCTTAGGCGTAGGCTTAGGCATAGGTTCAGACATAGGCTTGGGCTTAGGCTTAGGCTTAGGCTTAGGCCTCGGTCTAGGCCTAGGCTCAGGCTTAGGCTCAGGCTCAGGCTCAGGCTTAGGCCTAGGCTTAGGCTTAGGCTCAGGCCTAGGCCTAGGCCTAGGCTTAGGCTTAGTAGGCTTAGGCTTAGGCTTACTTATAGTCGTCTCGAACACAAGTGAGTGCGTATGGTTTCAACCCTTTTCTTCTTGAATAATAAGCAAGCCACCCTCTTTTACACACCACCATCGTATTAGATGGTTAGGATTACTCTGTTACTCCCATGACAACAGCGTACTAAGCTCATCATGGCGAAGCGCATGGCGTAGCTCAAAGTCTATATATCTAGCCCATTAGCTTGTATACCTCACAGCTGCGATATAGCTCACCATATTGCTAGCCTATTTTTGATGGCCTGAAAAAAATCGAGCCTACTAAACAAACACACTCAACACTATAAAAAAGCCCAAGACCCCCATTCAGCTCTCTCGTTGTCCTCTCTCTCTCACACTCTTTGTTGAGGTTATGCCTAGAAATAAGTACTAAAAAGTGTAATGATAAGAACCACCCCCCGCTCTAAAAAAAAGAGTTGAAACTACTGCTATTGTAAAAAAAACGAAAGGTAACCGAAAGCAACCAAAAAAAAGGAAAGGACCCATTTTATTACTGGTGCCTTCCCACTCCCCCCTCCTCTCATATTCTCCTCATAGTGTGCGAAATGACAATACATGCGCGAAAATTGAGCTTTTCCCCCAAACTAATCCTGCGGCGAAATTACAACATTGCACGAAACGATACATAGAACCGTGCAAAAAACAAACGCAGGATTTCGGCCAAAAACTGCCAAAATTAAGCGACGAGGCAGTTGATGCACGAAAAAAATATTTTAATTAAGCGACAAAAAGACATTTCGTGCCTATATATGACCGACGACCCATCCGCCGGAGGATAAAAAAAAAAAAAACACACACACACACACAGAAAACAGGACCGAATATTGTTAGTAATAATAGGTAAATATATAGGTTTCTGTGTGCACCGTAGGACCTACTTACTAGGGTCCACTGTAAATAAAGTGGACAACTCTCTGTCGAGCGGAAGCAGGAAGCTTGTTCGACCCCCCCCCGGGGGTCATGCACAGCAACAGTGCACGCCGTCCAGGGCGGTACAGCAGTGGAAGGGACGGCAATAATGCGCGGGAAAAAAAACATAATATATTTCCAAGTAAAGTACGACAGAAAGGAAGAAATATATATCGTGGGAGTTTTTTTGTCGACCGACGGAATTTTAACGTTTTAATAGTCATGGGCTCTACCGACGTTTATTTGCCGTAAGCCGTAAGAGGCAAGGGTAGCAGGAGAGAGATATTCACTTTCGAGGGCCTCAGCTTGACGTGCATAGATAGCTGCCTGCGCCAGGCACAGCAGAGGTATATACACGATATTGCCCGCTGCCGAGCGGTAGGCCTAGTCGAGGCCTACCGTGTGTTTTTCTCGCAGCAGCAGCAGTGACTGGTGGCGGACGGCGTGTGCGCGGGAAAAAAAAAACAGCCTGAAGTGGCCGATGTTATACGTAAATCATCATTGTTTTTCGACATTTTTTTCCCACTGAAGTCCCATATTAAGGTCAAGACACTCCGGAAAAAAAGAAAACAAAACAAAAGAGAAAGACCGCTTCCCCTGTCGGACAGCCCGAAAAGAAAAAGAAAGAAAGAAAAAAACCTCACCGAACAGGGCAACAAAGTCAAATCTTACCCTATAATTAGTATCCTTTCCTTTTTATTTTGAACGAAAAATAAATAAAAAAAAACGAGGGGAAAATCTCGATGAAAAAAAACAGTAACCGTGTTGCCAAAACACAGACACTATTATCGTCGTCAACTACTAAAACTTCTCCCCTCCCCTTTGGTCATACGACGAACTAAGGCCATGCATGGGCATGAATATACCGGTACCCCCCCCGCGCGCTTGTTCCCATCCCCAAGCCCCTTGCATCAGAAAAACGCCTATCTACACACGGAGGGGAGGGTATGCATCATTTATTAGGGACTCGGAATTGAACATCACGCAGGTACAGGTGAGGTGCAGGGCACGGCATGGCATTGCAGGGCATCGGCTAATTAATCCCCATCACGCTGCCACGGAGGGAGGGCCTACAGCTTAAGCATCGGGCCTGGCCGAACGTCGGGCGGGCTATTGAAAAAAAAAACTCACTCAATGAAAAGATAGGACTCCAAAAACAACGATAACTCAACAACAAGACAGACAAACAACAACAACAACCTCGTTTCCTCTACTAACCCCTGGTCCTCCGCGGTTTTCCCTGCTCTCTCCCCTCCCCTCGCCACCCCCCCCGCCTCCCACTCAAACACAGACCGAAAAATAGAAAGGGAAAACATGGAAGAAGCAGATGCCGCTCAAAAACAACCAGCGATAATAACACGAAAACAAAAACGAGTCGGATTTAAGAAGAAAAAAAACAAAACAGTTCAGTACAAACCAGAGAGCGACCCTCACCCAGCCTCAAATATACCACTCTGTCCCGAATTATAAGCAACTTTTTTACATTAATATTCAATAAAAATGGTGCTTATATTTCGGGACAGAGTGGTAGGCTTTTACCCCAAAACAAACCAAAACAGCCACCCTCTAGCTTCGAAAGACCCTTCAATCCTCCTCGCGGGAAACAACCGGTAGCGTGCCGGGCACTGTCCTGCATCGTAACGCTGTCATGCATGAGCAAAAAAACGCGCAAAATGGGGCTCATGTCCAAACCCACGCTCGGTAAAACTACAGTAGTACGGGGGGGGGGGGGCACACAGTAATCAGGACCAAATATGCTTAGTAAAAATACTGAAATATATAGGTTTTTGAGTATACCGTAGGTCCTATTTACTGTGCCCCCCCCCGGAACAGTAGCAGGGTGCAGTTTTTCACAATGCATGTAACTCGCCGAACACCTCACGCTTCGTTTCGTTTCTGGCGCAAGCACACCAATGCCTGCTCTCTGGATAGGCGAAAACACGATGCACCCCGTCCCGACATTGTAGGGATGCGAGGGTCTAGGGTCATACAACTACGGCCATGCGTTAGCATGAGTACACCCACCGCCCCCCCGCCCAGTTATAGGGGGTGAGAGGGTCTATGGTCGTACGACTACGCCCATGCATGAACATGGGTACACGCCAACCCCCCCCCCGTCCGCCATTGCCACGCTAGCTCTTTGAGGCCTACCACGCTCATATCGGCAAACAAACTCAACCTTCGTAACCCCCCCCTCTCATTCACAGCACCCTCAAGCCCTCCCGCAAACATGCAACTCCCTAACCTGCCTAGCGGCAAACAGCTCAAACCTCGCAAGCCTCCCTCCCAAAAATTCATCTACCTCACCCCCTCAAAACATCCACCTCCTTCCCCCAACATGCAACTCCTTTCCTCATCCCCTCCCCCCCAAGAAACATGCACCACGCACCTAATGAAAACCGATAACACCTCATACCCTAGCCCCACCTTATCCTCTCCACCCCCCCCCCCCCCCCCCCCCGAAAAATCCAAAAAAATCAAAACTTTAAAAACCTTTTTCCCTTTTCCCCCCCCCCCCCCCCCCCGTCATGAAACATGCAACTCGAAGCTAATCAAAACCTTTCACCATTGTGAGGCTGTGGGATTTCAGAGAGAAAAATTTGGACGAAAAACAGAGGACGACTATAGCAACGGCTGCCTCGAGCAGGGATACAGCAGCTATGAATACGTCGTATATTCGCGACTCGCCGAACACCTCACGGCAGCTAGCGTTAGCGCTTCGGTGCAAGAAAAACCAACTTTCGCCTGATCGGTGAAAACCCGACGTTGCTCCTCCGCCCCCCCCCCCCCCCCCCCCCCCCCCCCCCCCCGGCGTTGTAGGGATACGAGGGCTCTACGGTCATATGTACGACTACGGCCATGCATGGGACGATAAGTACACCCGCTACCCCCCTCCTCCCCCCCTCCTCGTCCTCCCGCCTGCCTATGCGGCTGATTTTTTTCGGCTTCCACTTTCCCTGAGAGCTGCTATGTTTAGCCCATTTACAGCAGCACTCACATTTTTGTGCGGAAAGTTACTTGGAATTAGTGCGTATACTGGTACTAATTTTCGCAGTGAAAAAAAAACGCGGGGGGGGGGGACACGACGACAAGTGAAAAAAAAAAACAATCATCGAAAAAAAAATCCAACAAATCCCAGCGACGAGAAGAAACTGACAAAAACAACCAATCAAATGACGACAACATATATACGACCATTATATATGACCGTCATCATTATCAATCATCACGACGACGAACCACATCGGCTGGCCCAAAATATAATCAACGTTTGATATTGAACATCCTAATCCAAACGGTTACTATATTTCCAGCCATAATTTGTACGTACCAACCATTTTATCCTGACACGGAAAGACTTCCATCTTTTCGTGGGGACCGAACGACCGACCAAAGTTCTTCAAAAACAAGGTCCAATCAAACCGTTCCGAGGAAACAAATCCTTGTACTATAGCTATAGTATATACGTACAAAATACAGAGCCATTTTTTTCTTTTTTATGGAACAGCTGCGGAGCGAGCAGCCGAGCCAGCCGCTCTCGCCTTTAGCGGCGCCAGCCAACGGCTACGACGCAGGCGAGAGAGAACGTTCGTCACACGTCCAAACGCACAACATGTCCACACCTTCGACAGATCTTGATCTAGATCATCGGACAGACGATGATCTAGATCGGACAGATCGTGATCTACAGTAGATCGGATAGATGATGATCTAGATCGGACAGATTATGATCTAGATCGGGCAGATCATGATCTAGATCGGGCAGATCATCTACAGATAGATCAAATAGTTCATCTATAGATACAGACAGATGATGATCTAGATCGGACAGATAATTATCTAGATCGGACAGACCATGATCGAGATCGGACAGATGATGATCTATATCGGACAGATGGTGATCTATATCGAACAGATCATTACCTAGATCGGACAGATCATTATCTAGATCGCATATATAAAGATCTACTGTAGATCGGACATATCATGATCTAGATCATCGGACAGATCATGATTTAGAAGATCTACAGACAGATCATGATCTAGATCATCTATTGATAGTTCCTCACCTACCGCTGTGACAAGTTGTGCAGGATGAACAAAAGCACAGATCCAATCCAACAGGAAACAGGTAGTGCTCCTATCAATACTAACCCATGCAGATTATACACTACACGGCTCCCGCCAAGCAGCATGAGATCCACCAGCAGATCTTCTTACAGATCAGTAACGTATATCTGCACCGCACTGAAAAGATCTAGATCATCATCTATAAATCGATTGTCTGTCAAATGAGCTGAAACGTCCGTTGGGAAAAAAAAAAAAAAACTCGTACTACTTACTGGTGTACCGCCCAAACATCCCTACGAGTAGAAAAAAACACACACACACACTGGTATCATACTGCTGTATGTATGTACTCCGACACCGTACGAGTAACTATTATTTTTTAGACACTTGTGGGGCAGCCGCGATTTCTGCTGCTCCTGGCATCGCAGGAGTTGCAGGAGCCGCAGGCGGTGCCGGCAGGGTCACCGGGGGGGCGTGCTTGAGCCAAGGGTGTTCCGCAGCTTCTGCTAGCGTCATCCGGTCGGACGGCTCCACTTTCAGAAGCTTCACGAACGACACAGCAAAAAAAAACGGCACACAAGGAGCGACAAGAAAAATGGGAGTGGATAGGGATCGGGGGTGGGGGGGGGGGGGGGGGTGTGTTTGACCTGGCTGTTCAGAAAAAAAAAAAAAAAATTCTTATTGGACATTTGCATGGCAGTAGGTGGCGGGGAGTTGCTAAATTTGGGCTTGGGTGGGTGCGGAGGGAGACGGGGTTGTATTCCATTTTCGGGGGAAAAGGGGGGGGACGGGGGCAACACACAGGAGCGGACGATAAATAATGGGGGATGGAGAAAGCGATCGGGGGGGGGGGGGTGTTCTTTTTGTCATGCATGGCGTTGTCGTGGGGGTGGTAAATTGGGGGGATGGGTGCGGGGGGAGGGGAGGGAAGAGGGGGGGGGGGGAGAGGGGGAGGGGGGGAGAGAGGATAGGGGGGGGGCGGGGGGGGGTACTTAATTTTCATGCATGGCCGTAGTCGTATGACCATAGACCCTCGCATCCCTACAATGCCGGGACGGAGCATGTCGGGTTTTCACCGACCAGGAAGACATTGCTATATAGGGGGGCAGGGGGGCATAAGGAAGCAGGTCTGAAAAAAATATTAGGAAAAGTACCTACAGCAATTCACGTCGTTTCCATTGACCTCTTCACCCGCTTCCAAGATCGTGTAACTCATTAGAGAGAAGGCTGTTAACAGTTACTTGCTGACCTCAACGCTCCCTCTTACGATGGCAACATAAATATTCGAGGAAGGGGTGGGAGGATGAAAATAATTACCTGGTAATTAATTAATTAATTAATTACTTGAGCTACGTAGCGTGAGATAAATTAATTTCGCCAAAAATAGGGACAGAATATATATGTACAACTATACCATTTTCACGCAGTCTTAGTTATAATATAACTCCATCGTATATATGGCGAAGGAAGGTTACAGAACGAGCCAGCCGCCCATGGGGGGATCATCATATATACCACTCTGGGCGGGATTATAAGGACAATTTGTACATCAATATGAAGACCAAGCGGTCCTTATATTACGCCCAGAGTGGTACGACGAAATCCTTAACCTCACAGCTGCTGATTTTTTAATTTTTTTAATTTTTAATTTTTGAAAAAATATACGTACGACCCCCACATTTTGAAAAAAAAAAATTATTTTGAGATTGGTGGTATTCGACGAATTGTGTCAGCTTTTTCATTCTGAATGAAAAATGCCCTGCACATTGTCGGAAGGCAAATAATGTAATAATACTAAATAATTTTAATAATCTTTTGACTCACCCTTCCCACGAAGTCTTGGGCGTCAGGAGAAATCCTCGGCTCTTCCGGGAAGGCGTACGAACCGCGCTCGATCCGCGACAACGTGTCTGCACCCCCCGACTCGCTGCACATTAAAAAAGATCGAAAAAGAAACAGACACAACCGGGGGAAAAAAACGAGAGAACACAGACAGGCAGGCAGGCAGGCAGGCAGGCAGGCAGGCATGAGCATAAACGTAAGACGTGCGGAAATTACCGGGGGAAAAACACCCGAGAGAACACAGGCAGGCAGGCAGGCAAGCAGGCAGGCAGGCATAAGCAAGTGCAAGACGTGCAGAAATTACCGGGAAAACAAAAAAAAAAACGAGACAACACACACCGACCGGCAGGCGTAAGGCAAGACGTGCATGCGGAAATGATAATACGATTCGGTATGGTATGTAGGTATACCCGGTACGTAGCAAGATTCCTTACGGAACGGGATTGCATCATACCTGGTACGAATTTACGGTATGAGTTGAAATTTGAAATTTGGCACCTTAACCTCTTAAGAACCGGTCTCCCGTTTTTGGGGACAAAATACTTGGAATTAGTGTGGAATTACTTTTTCAGTTCTGAATTGGTTAAGAATTGCGGTATGGTCTGAAATATGGTATGAAATATGATATGGTATGAATTATGGTACGGTATAAATATGGTACGGTTCAAAACATGAGGCAGTGTCTCCCGTTTTTGGGGGGGAAATACTTGGAATTAGTGTGGAATGACTTTTTCAGTTCTGAATTGGTTAAGAATTACGGTATGATCTGAAATATGGTATGAAATATGATATGGTATGAATTATGATACGGTATAAATAGACCCACACTATATCATATCATACATACTCGTAGTAGTGCTGCCCTTGTGTATAGATAATAATAAAGGTAGGTTGTTCGTGGTATGGGGGGGGTACAATTAATTAATTTAGCGAAAGAGGGAAAAGAATATGGTACGGTTCAAAACATGACGCAGTGGCAAAAGCGCATTTCGATGCAAGTCGACAGCAAGGGCTGAAGTCTTCTCGCGATAAAAATTCAAGGCACGCGAACCGTAGTGGGGGGGGGGGGAAGAGGGAGAAGAGCCTACTTTGTGACCATTAGCATACCACCAGCATATTACCAGCATACCAATAGCATACACATAGCGTATCCATAGCATACCAATGGCATACCAATAGCATACCAATAGCACACCAATAACACACCAATAGCATACCAATAGCACATCAATAGCAGACCAACCCTTGCCTGCGGAAGGGAGAGTGTCCCAGCAAGAACTCGTAAGTCACTACTCCCGCCGCCCACAGGTCCACCGAGGTGGTGTAAGGCCGTTCCATCAGCATTTCCGGTGCGAGGTAGTCCTGTTCCGACAGTACAGCAGAGGGTAGGACAGCACAGTACAGCACAGCACAGGACAGCACACCACAGGACCAACGAAAAATAAGTCAAACCGATTCACACCGCATCGCACCCCAACCCCCAAAAAACGAAATAAAACCGAAACAAAACCAACGAAGGATACGTCAAACCGACCCACACCGCATTGCACCCCAACCCTAAATGCGGGAAATATAACCGAAACATAACCGAAATAAAACCGAAACAAAACCAACGAAAGATACGTCAAACCGATTCACACCGCATCGCACCCCAACCCACAAAAACGAAATAAAACCGAAACAAAACCAACGAAAGATACGTCAAACCGATTCACACCGCATTGCACCCCAACCCTAAAAACCGAAATATAACCGAAATACAACCCAAATAAAACCGAAACAAAACCAACGAAAAATACGTCAAACCGATCCACACCGCATTGCACCCCAACCCTAAAAACGGGCAATATAACCGAAACATAACCGAAATAAAACCGAAACAAAACCAATGGAAAAAAGCCAAACCGATTAACACCGCATCGCACCCCAACCCACAAAACCGAAACAAAACCAACGAAAAATAAGTCAAACCGGTTCACACCGCTTGCACCCCAATTAAAAAAAAACGAAATAAAACCGAAACAAAACCGAAACGAAACGAACGAAAAATAATCCGAACCTGTGTGCCGCAGATAGTCTGGCGAGTGTCGTAATCCGCCACTTCGATGGACCATCCGAAGTCGCACAGCCGCAAGTTCCCTGCACACGCATACATAATACATACAGTATCATACATAAATGTAAAAAAGAACGAGGCCCACACCCACAAGGCGATGAGCAGGAGGTGCAAGAAAGCGTCAAGCACAGCAAAACACAACTATCGTTGTAAAAAGAAAAAAGAGGCTTTTCTCATTCCATCGTCAACCACAGCAAAAACAATCAACCAAACAAAACAAAACAGGAGGGAGTAAGCAGACTTTGTTTTCCCGTTTTTTTTGTTGTTTTTGTTTTTGTTTTTGTTTTTGTTTTTGTTGTTGTTGTTGTTGTTGTTTTTGTTTTTGTTTTTGTTTTTGTTTTTGTTTTTGTTGTGGTTGTTGTTGTTGTTGTTGTTGTTGTTGTTGTTGTTGTTGTTGTTGTTGTTGTTGTTGTTGTTGTTGTTGTTGTTGTTGTTGTTGTTGTTGCAGCGTGCAGATGCCGAGCGGTGCCGCGCCTATAATGCGAGTAAGATAATTTGTGCGGAGTTGATAACCTTTGCTCCGCACAAGGGGGATGATCGTATCACGTAGTGTGTATATGGTAAGGCGCCCGCGCGGCAGTTAGATAGTGCTCCTATTGCTGTTTCAGGAAGTAGCCACACCAGACATTGAATTAACTCATTGAAGCTGTCATCCATATGCAAGTCCGCCCAACAAGCGGTTTTAGTAGGATGCAGCTCACCCTTCATGCGACTCACCCAACATCTCACGGCGCTTCGCGCTTGGTGCTAGCAATGTCTGCCTGGTCGGTGAAAACCCGCCATGCTCCGTCCCGGCATTGTAGGGATGCGAGGGTCTATGGTCATACGACTACGGCCATGCGTGAAAATGAAGTACCCCCCCCCCCCTACTCTGTCTCGAAAGGGATGCGTGGTCAATGGCCAAACGAGTACGCCCCCTCACCCTCCCGCCTTCGCCCCCGGGGCCGACTTTTCGAGCTCGACGACTCGTTTTCGGACAGATCATCCAGATCATCCAGATCATACAGATCAGGAATATGCCTGCCCTGAAATATCTAGATCATGAGTGGGAATGAGGAATGATCTGTTGATGATCTGTACGAAGTGTGCACAATGCGATCACGCGACCACTCGACGCACCCGCTTTGTCGAGGAGCAAGTTCTCCGGCTTGATGTCCCGGTGGATGACGTTCAGGGCGTGGAGGTACTGCAGGGCTCGCACCAGCTGGAGGATGTACTTCGCCGCGACGGCCTCCGAGAAACGCCCTCCCGGCTGGTTCTTCATCGTGCGGTAAAGCTCTCCCTTGCGAGCGTATTCCATCACGATGAAAATTCTGCCACAGGTGACGAAAAAAAAGCAAACAACAAAGCGACAGAAAGAAAGAAGCAAACAAACAAACAAAAGAGAAAGAAAGAAAGAAAAAAGTAAAAGGAAACAAACGAAAAAATGAAAAAAAAGAAAGAAAGAAAGAAAAAAGGAAACAAACAAAAAAATGATAAAAAGAAAAGAAAAAGGAACGCCAAAAGGGAGGGAGGAAGAAAAAAAGGGACGAGAAAGCCAGATTGCCGCGCGGAGAGAAACAAGCTACGTATTTTCTATTTTCTGAATAGTAGTTTTTAAAGTTGATGCGTACCCACCCACCCACCCACCCACTCCATCACGATGAAAATTCTAAAATTCTGTCTGTACATACATAGATAAAAAAGACAGCATAACGAAGAAAAAAAACGAAAAAAAAGCCATGTTCCTCTTTCAAAACAAAGATCACAAGTCCCACAAGCGCTATGAAAAGGCGACCTCAACAGAACCAACAGCACCACCAACAACAACAGCTGAACGTCAAGCTACAAACACCGAGAATACGATACAAACGGGGTGTGGAAACCCGCGCGTTTTTCGGGTGAGGGCATAGGAAACCCCTTGCGTTTTGTGGTCGGGGGGGGGGGGGGTGTACTATGTCGTGCATACGGCCGTAGTCATAATAGCCATAGACCCTCGCATCGCGACTAAATTGCCGGACGGAGCACGTTGGGTTTTCACCAACACAGGCAGAACATTGCTTGCACCAAAGCGGCGAAGCGCCGTGAGGTTAATTGGGCGAGTCGCAAGGAGGGTGAGCTGCATCCTGCTAAGAAGCCGCCTCTGGAGGCGGCGACGTTGCATATGAACGACAGCTTCAATGAGTTATTTATTTCTGGTGTGGCCACTTCCCGGAGACAGCAATGGTTTAACTATGTAAACTGCCTTCGCGGATGCCTTACCCCATATTAACACTACGGATAGTCGACCACCCCATTGTGCCCGGAGCAAAGGTTCACACCCCGCCACAAACGATCCTAACTCGACCGCCGCAGCTTTGGTGACCGCCCCCCAAAAAACAAAAAAACAAAAAAAAAAACGGTAGCCCTGGTTGTCTAGCTCACGCCAGCGAGTGGGCGTGTTTTAACAGCGTCGTTGCCCATACGACGAACCAAACGGCCCAGCCTATAAATAGCATGCGTATAGTTTATAATGAGGGGGGGGGGGGAAGCAGGCCCTCCTTTTTTGTTGAGGTGTCCGCAGGGGGGTAGGGGGGGGCTCGCAGTTTTCGGGTGTGGGGGGGGCGGGGGGGGGGCGGGGGGGGGGGGGGGCGGGGGGGGGGGGGGGGAGGGGAACTCCTTGCGTTTTTCGGGTGGGGATTGGGGGCGGGACGGGGACGGCAAAAAGCCTCCTTCGCTTGACTCCTCACCTCTTTTCGTCGTAAAAGTAACCGTAGCAGCGGACGATGTTGGGACACCCAGAGCCGTAGTTGACGTGGATGTCGATCTCCGACTTGACCTGGTGGTACACGCCCGCGGCCTGGTGACAAAAAACCGACGGGCGGACAGTGGACAGATACCAACCAAGCGAGATTAGAGCGGGTGGCAGCCCCGTGAACAGCAAAAACAAAGGGTGAGCTTACATAAATACTTACCATGGTATAATACATATAATAATATAAGTAAGTAGGGGTGGATTGAATGAAATAATTAAATGACTTGAGCTATCGTACTGTCGATTGATGAATTTTGACAAAAGGAGGCAAAGGAGGCAAAACAATACTCGTACCAAAACACATGTTATATTATGTACAATGGTTGGCCGTTAGCAAGACAAAAGACGGATACTCTGCGGTGCATACATACAACGGTTGACAGCTACGTAGCAAAACAATGCAAAAAAACAAATGTTACTTTACATAGAGAAAAAGCGCCACAAATATATACATATCATACATCTATGTATACTACGGTGTATACAACATTCGATTCCAAACAAACTACAGCAGTACGTACGTTACGTACCAGGTGCAGCTTTCACTTAAGAAGCAACTACAAAAGCAAAACACGTTTTTTTTTTTCACGTCGGTAAACGCCCGCGGCCTGACCACAAAACCCCACCGCATGAAACCGATGGATGAACAGTGGACACACAGCAACAATCGAAAAAAAAAAACTGGCTGACGGCTAGCAACAATATCATAAAACGGTTACTTCACATAAAGAAAAGAAAAAAACGGTTACATATTATACATATCATACATGAGAAGAAAAGATAAAACAGAATGTCATCGTATCTACTTTTTACATTGACGCACACCCGCTGCCTGACGACAGAAGGCATCGGTAGGACAGCGGATACACCAGACACAAACAAGCAAGACAGAACCAGGGGGGCCATAGCATTGGCTGACAAGTCTCTTAGTTCCGCTCGGAGCAAGCACATCACATTCACGTGCCCCAGCGGACACAACGGGCACAGACAAGCGAGGAAGAACCCGATCCACGGGGGCATAGCGTTGGCTGACAAACCAACTCTCATTGACGCGCTCCTCCATTTCTCCTGAGAGCCTCGTACTTCGTGAGCAGAAGAACGATATTCAGTAGGTAGCTTCGGCAAAGCAGCGCGCGGATGCAATACTGGTTTCAGCGTGGGGGGGGCGGGGCGATCCGTCGAGGTACGTACGTATCAAACCGCGATCTCCTATCGTTGACAGTTACACAAAATCAGACTCGCCTCCAGATCCTTCTTGAGCATGATCTTCAGGGCTAGCACCTTCATCGACGCCTTCTCCCTCGCAAGGTACACGTTTCCTGCAACAGATCATGATAATACAAAAAAAAAATAGAAATAAAACAAAAAAAGCTGTGATGAGATCGAGGATCTCGTCGAAAATCATCTTTGCACACAAAAAAAAAAAAAAAAAAAAAACACGGCAGGCAGTAGTCTCAACAAATCAGTTTGATTGACGAAGATATATGGACGCGCAAAATCAGTGGCAGTGGGCATTGACATCCGTCAGTGTCAATCAATCAATCAATGAACCAACCAAACAAACAAACAAACAAACAAACACAGCAACAGCAGTGGCATGAGGCATAGACAGCGGTAGTGGAAAAAAAACGCGAGTGTTGGAGATGATATTCAGAATTCAGACAGCACTCGTACACAAAACCGGTAGGGAAGGGAAAAAAAGAAAAAAAACAAGAACAGAAAAAAAGCCGTTGGCCGCGCGCGAAATATCTAACGGGCAAAGGCTGAAGACCAAACGGTATTATTTATATATGTATGTATATACGAGTACAGTAAATGATTCGGACATGCACTTCCCACCACGTACGAGACTACGTACGATACAAGGACGGATTGGCAAACGAGTTTCGACTCGTACGGTACGATCAATCCAACCAATCGAACTCACAGCTGACGTATACCTGGCACAGGTGTATGATTTCACACATAAGACCAGATAATCAATTTCGACTTGATGCTCTACAATAAAAAGGCTACTATCATTGGTACCCAAGTTCGAATCCCACCGTGGTGAGAGATTTTGACTATATTTGAAAAAGTAAAAAGGAACCAATTGCCGAGAGCGCCTTCATGGCGTGGGTAGGCGGAATCCGACGCAAGTCGACGAGGGAAGATGAAATATTTTCGCGATAAAAAGCAAGGCAAGAACCGTAGTGGGGGAGGAGGGAGAAGAGCCTACTTTGTGACCCCGGATCTGAGCTACGACTAGGAAGGAGAGAGAAAGGAAGGGCAAAGATAATACATGGGATGGACAAAAAGAAAAAGAAAAAGAAAAGGATCTATTCAGGGCAGTTCCATTCCTGATCTGTATGACCTAGCTCATGTTCCCGAATGGGAGCCGTATAATCTGCATGATCTAGGACACGTTTCCTGGGTTAAGATCTGTACTACACAGATCCTGCACAACATATAACAACGGCAGATTAGGATATAGGCGATCTATCTGTAGACGGTCTATCTGTAGACGATCTATCTGTAGATGATCTGTACGAGGTGTGCAGTGTTTGTACGAGTAACACTTTTAAGTGGTCGCCCTGTTGGAACTCGCACAGCACGATATTTGAAGCTGTCGTCAATTTGTGTGCATTGGGAGGTTATATAGAGTTCGGATAATAAACAGCGACTCGTATGATACGCACGTACAGGTTGTGAGACGAAACGAAACCAAGGAACCAATTCTCGGTACGCTGTTCATAGTTCGTTTTAGTCATCTGAAAGCAGTGTCCACCTAATATTTCATCTGTTCTAAAAAACTACAACAGACAGAAATGGAAAAAGCACACAAGCAAGACCCATGTCCTCTTCACGGCTGCGGGCGGTTTAGAAACAAAAAATATAACAATAATTTTAGGATCGAGACACTATACGGTAGCTTGACATACATATTTCATAGTATATAACCAAATACCTATAAAATGGTACCACGCCGGCCCTAGACATAGAGGTTGTTCGTCAACTATTATCTAATTCAAACGTTCATTATATTTAGGGGCAGAGTGATAAATAGCAGGAGAAAGGGGACACTCACCGAACCTCCCCTTTCCAATAGGCTTCCCCATGGTGAAACACGACAGGTTCCACCGCTTGCCCGTGAGGCTCGAGCCGCCGGTAGGCTTGGACAGCGTGGTGTTGAAGCGTTTCTTCTCCAAAGATTGTCGGCTCGACGGTCTCTGGAATATGCGGCGGAATCAACAACCAATCATGCGGCGGGGTGGGAGCCGAGAACGGACCGTTTCAGACTGGCGGACGATCTTGATCTACGACAACCATGACCATTGTAATTTGTCATACACCAGGTACCTGGTATGTAATCGTGATATTGCGATGAGCGCAGTATAACCCAGAGATATAAAAATGCATTACGTCGTACTCGTAGCATATACCTGGTATATGAATATACTGCGGATATCATGTCCCCTGTCATAGAAGATAAATGCGTATATCATGTCCCCTGTCCCCAAGGTACGAGTGCCGCGCCTCATTACACACAATATTAAGGTCACACCCAAGGTTACGACCCACCTCGGTGTGTACGCCACATCCCAACCACACAAGAGATAAACCCGCGTGGGGCGTCCGCCCCACATAAATCACATACCGGTAAAAAAAAAATAATCGTTTTATATCATACCCTGGTACAATACACAGTATACACAGCAGTAGTGGGACCTATATCACACACAGCTTGCAAAATATTAGTTTCGAATAAATCCTCAATCTCACCAAGATGTCACAGCTCTTGATTCTATTTTTTTTATAAAGATAAGGCGGTATAGTGCACCGATACTTTGAACGCCTAATGTCGAGCGGCCGCCTTATTCATTCTACCGTGTGAGTGCTGCCTTGTCCGGTCATGACGGCCGATTTTGACCGCCTTGTATCGGGCTGCCGCCTTATTCGTGCTGCGTTGTCCGGTCATGACGGCCGATTTTGACCGCCTTATATCGAGCGGTCGCCTTATTCGCGCCTTATCCAAGCCCCACTACGTACTGCATGTAAGATTAATGATACCTGGAACACGATGAGCGATAACGCGAGTATACAAATAAAAGGAATTGGCCAGGAAACGATACACCGGTGGTGCTATTCGCCACTCCGCCGGTACACTGGCCATAAAACGGTACACCGGTGGTGTGATTCGCCACTTGGCTAGTATATTGGCCATAAAACGGTACACTGGTAGTGATGTTCGCCACTTGGTCGGTATATCGGCCATAAAACGGTACACCAGTGGTGTAATTGACCACGCATCTCTTCCGAGACAGAGCACTCCGTTCCTACTCCTAATCGAGACACCTCCAACAGGTGGGCGCTCATTACGTTGTTTTTATACTAGTACGTGGGACCATAGTTAATAGGACCCACGGTACAGACAAAAACCTATATATTTACCTATTTTTCCTACGAAACAATATTTGGTCCTATTTATTATGGTTCACCCTAATAAGTATGTACCAGGTATCATAGTTTTTTTTGCTAGTCCTACTATCCCCTTCCTGTTTCGCCGCGTGTGGCCACCATCTGCCTCCTTTCATAAGATAAATATCGTTTTCTCGCTGCTACGTGTGATATATTAATAGTGTACCAAACTTCTCCACGTCACATTCGTCTATTTTCCTCATCTCTTGTAAAATTTACACGGGACGGCGCTGGAAAGATGTCCTTAGCTTTATTTTTACCCATCCGCCGGAGGATAAAAAAAAAATTGAAAAAAAAAAATTACCAATCAATGAATGAGGCGGCGGGGAATTTCCCCCCGCGCATTAAACCATTTTCATACATACGTAGTGACATGTGATGTGTACACAAGCAGTCCACATGGCCGGTTTGACGCGGGCCGCTTGGTTCGGAGGAGCGAGAAAAAGGGGCCTCAAAACGTCCTCGACGGGTTCGGCTTCTCGAGCGAGGCACGCCGTCCAGATCTTTAAAAAAACGCGTTCCTTTTTATTCGTAGTGCCGGTATGCGCCGGCCAACAATACGGGCATTATAGCGGGCAACCGGCACTACCCAACCGGCACTATAGAGGGGCCACTACTGCTGTACGATATAATAAATAGATCGTATACGTATGCCATAAAACGGTTAACCATATATCATAAAACGGTTAAAACCAACCAGAGCAACTAGGAACCGGTTTACCCGTAGGGGTTCTGGCCAGATAAAGGTATACCGGTGCCCTGGCCCATAATGATTGCTGCCGAAAACGTGCTCTCTATGGCGCGCTTTCCCTATACTGGGGGCAAGCAGCGCGCAACACCCCCTGTACCTGGTACACAGTATATGAGGGGTGGACAGACCTTGATAGTAGATATTTACGGGGGGTTTGTGCTTGGCGCCTGAAGCCGACCCTCCGACCCGAACCCTAACCCTATGCCAGTGGTCAGTGCTGGGATGCTGTGCTTGGTCAGACTCTAGGTTGACTGACCGGCGTGGATGCTGAGCTTGGAAAGACTCTAGGTTGACTCGGGGTGCTGTGGCTGGGAAAGACTCCAAGTTGATTGAGCCGCGTAAAGCATACCCTTAGCCAACCAGAGTGCGTAAATAGCTACCTTAGGAAGATCTACTATCATGCTTTGTCCACTACTGCAGTATACCCACCTGTTTCTGGATACCGTAACGCCTGCATAGATAGCAAACCCCGACCGTCTGGGAATTTTCTCGGAAAACGAAGGTGTAACGAATAGTCTAGTTAGCATAGAAGTATACTCCTCGTGGACTACATATATACGAGTTTCATCCTTTTTTGTAGGGCTGGGCCCTGCTATTAATACGTCGAAGCTCCAGCCAGTGCAGTATATACTGGCTGTGTCAGATGCCAGTACCCTGGACCCAAACAGTGCACTGTCCTAGCGGCGAAGCCGCGAACCACGCCCCCCCCCCGACTGGTGAGGGGGGCTCGCCGCAGGCGCCCCCGGAGGGCCCCGGTGGAGGCCCCCTGTCGGAGGCACGTTTTAATGCGATGTGGCTTCACTACGTATACTCGTACATAGCTAAAAAATAACCGGTACGTCGATTTTGGGCCATGTCTCAAAGCTCATTGGGTGGGTGGAACTACTGCAGCTTGGATAAGGGAACATTAGAAAATTCGGAGAAATTGCATGATGGCACAGGAGGATTTCGCCATCTAGACCCTAACCTGCCGTTACAAGATGCGCAGGATCTGTGTAAGTACATATAGATCCAAGCTAGGAAACACGTTTCTAGACCTTGCAGATTTTACGCTTCCCACCCAGCAACATGAGCTGACAGATCATACACGTCCAGATCAGGGATCTATCTGCCTTGCAATATCGCAGCGGTAATCGATGATATATATGTCCGAGGTTTTGGACCCGTTTGGTACATGGACATGAATGCCGGTATGTACCCCAACGGTATTTGCATCTCCGGAGAGAGTGGTAGAACATACCGTCATACCGTACCACGGTTGTTCCTTCGCAGTAAACGTAGTAGCGCCCCCTAGACGGGCGAGGGGGGGGGGACGCCTGCGGAAGGCACGTATTTACGGGATTTGGCTTCACTGCATATATGTCTGTTGTCTTCACAGTAAAAGCCGTTTTTTTTTACCCAACTTCATCGTCAGTACACCCAGTGTCTGTCCTGATTCTTAACCCTTTTAGGACTGGAGTCCCGTTTTGGGGACAAATTACTTAAAATTAGAGTGTACTGTCCCCAAAACGGGTCTGCAGTCCTGAAAGGGTTAATCCTAGAGATAGAGATATACAGAATTATGTGGTCACGTGGTCACAGACTGTGAGACAGAGAAAAAACATACAAAGCTACTGCTGTAATACACACTCGGCCGTACACTTTGATGTTATTTAAGCCATACCGGTATCTGACAGACAATGTTTGGGTCAGTCTGGGTAAGGGGTACATACTACTTGTGGAAATAAATTGACTACGTAAGGCGAACATCGAAAATGAGGACAAAGTGTACGGTGTCTTAATCTATATTTTATACCAGGTACGCTTTATGCCCACGGGGCTCGTTTTGGTGGGGTTTCCATTGTATTATGAGGCGTGTTAGTAGGACGTACGTAGGTCGTTAATACACTTGACTGGTATCTGGTATGTATCCTATATATTAATAGTAGCTCTCTCAGCCACGGGAGACAATGTACTGGCATCCTGGGAGGTCCCTCGGCCAGGAAAGATGTACTGCCAGGAGATATTTTTTTCCAGTGGACCCTGGTCCAGTACCCAGCCCTCGATATCTGAGGCCAGTCTTGTCCCACAAATCACACCAAATAAAGCGTCAACCATATTACGCTTTAACCCATTCAGAACTGAAAAAAAATATCCCACACTAATTCCAAGTAGTTTGTACCCAAATATGTGGGACCAGTTAACCCAGGCTACGGCCGCGGCGCGTTTTGGAAAATCAGACAAAACTGAGAAAAAATGTGCGGACCAAAAATCGGAAAATATTTTGGTATTTTATCCGTGGGTGTGATTTGTGGTATAAAAACACCGTACTGAATCGAATGGTACAGCAGTCTTCGTGCATACCGGTATGGAGCTGCTGGTATGATACTGCTGTGCTGTATCATACGGTACGTACGTACGCAGACTGCGGTATAACATTTCGGTTCCCGCTTTTTTTACTGAAAGCACTCGTATTGCTGCTGTTGAAGTTTTTTTTTAACGAAATCCTGAAATTCCCCTGAGTCGAAGAGGTACATACAGGGCATTAATTAGTGGGTCGGGGTCTGTTGCGCGCAGCGCAACAGGCGACTCAAGGAGTGTTGCGCGCACCGCAACACGCCTGAGGCGCGTGTTGCGCGCCGCAGGCGCCGCAAGCCCCGACCACCAAGCGAAAAAAGCGAAAAAATGGCGATCTTTGGGCGAATGTACGCCTAAAAAGCCTAAAAGATGTCCAATTACGACTATTTATCAAGAAAAAAAGACCCCCAAATTTTTTTTCTCGACCCCGGCGAGAAAAAAACGCGCAACAATTTTTTTTGCCTGCGGCGAAAATGTTGCGCGCCCAAAAACGCGTGTTGCGCTGCGCGCAACTAGCCTCGCGGCGACTGTTGCGCAAAACCGTTATTTTGGCCAAATGTTGCGCCAGCGCAACAGCGCAACACCTAATTAATGCCTTGGTACATACGCGGCAGCGGCAGCAGCAGCAGCGTAGTAGCAGCAGTCGCAGCAGGCAGCAGGCAGGTACGGGGTACGGGACTCTGTCCTCCGCAACAGAGCTCTACAAATTGATACGTCGTATATATCATGATCCAAACAGTGGGGTCCTTTGAAAAGTAGATGCTTTTTTTATATAGAACCTTGACGGAACCGGAACAATTTTTCCTCGCAGTCTTTCCTCGTCCTTCTTTGCAGCCGGATTTCCCGCAAAAACGCAAAAACTCAAAAAAAGAAAAACCACATACTCGTCGTACCTCGTATCATACATACGACGTGCGTACCATGGAAGAAATATACAACGAATCCTGAACCAAACCGTCAAGCATCGAAGTACCCGCCCGTGGGACCCACCCCATCCCCATCAAAGATGTCGGGAGAGAGAACTTTCAACCCTTGACAGACAACAACTTTGCCTTGACATGCCGTGACTGACACCAAACTACTAGGTTTTAGTGCGGAACACTTCGGCCCTACGAGTACACCCTTGACAGCACATGTTTTGCCTTGCTTGACATGTCTCCCGACATCTTTGATCCCCATCCCATCTCTTGGGCAAAAAAAACGGAGTACCACCATGAAAAAGTAGATACCTACGAGTATGATATCTGTACTTCGTTCCAGTATGTACATATCATGCGTCACGCGTACACACTCCTTCCAGCAAAACAACGACAGCAACAACAGAGAATACCTAACAACAACAGCAACACAGCAACATCACAACAAGACCAACTACACCACCACTGCTACCACCACCCCTGCCCGACCTCCCGCCCAACCTCCACCAACACCACTACAACAACAGCAGTACAGCACCACCAACTCACCTTGGCGCGAGCAGCCTTAGTCGGAGATTGCCTGGCCTTAGTGGGAGATTGCCTCGCCTTAGTGGGAGATTGCCTCGCGCCGGCCCCGGCCGCACCCGCCGCCGAAGTCGCTGCCGCCGCTGCTACCGTCGCCGCCGGAGCTGCTGGGTGTACCGTCGCCGCCGGAGCTACGTGGTGCACCGGCACGTTCTCGACGTTGGCTCCTAGGGATGCACTAGCTGCTGCAGCAGCAGCAGCAGTAGCAGCAGCAGCAGCAGTGCTCCGGGCAGAAGCCTTGTGTTGCTGGTGCTGTTGGTGCTGCTGGTGCTGTTGGTGCTGCTGGTGCTGTTGGTGCTGCTGGTGCTGTTGGTGCTGCTGGTGATGCTGGCAGTGGGGGGGGGGAGTTGGATGGACATTGATTGATTGAATCGCAGCAAGCTCAAGAGCAGAACCAACCATGATTGATATACTACGTAGGAAACCCTCGGTAACGGTTTGCTTACTCGTATACGTAGTGAGTGTTCCCTTCTGCTGCTGCTGCTGCTGCTACTGCTGTTGTGAATATAGGTTTGCTGCAAAGCTAAGACAGCAGTACTCGTGGTAAACATAGACACATACGTACACCGGCCAAGACGGCTCCTCGTTCGTATACACGACAACAGAGTACTGCTGTTGTTGTGGATATCGGTTTGCTGCAAAGCTACGATCGTACATACCAGGTACCTGGTACAACCAGTACATCCAGTAGAGACTAAAGCAGGACAAGTTCGTACATGATACTTACTTGCGTACAGCAGTAGTGCAGGGTGCAAGTACGTAGGGTAGACAGGTATACGCCACCTATTGACGACCAAAGCAACGACACCATCATGATCCGAGGGACGCAGGACGCAGGGACCCCTGTCTGCCGGATCGTTGAGTCTTATTCCACACCAGGTTTCGGCTCTTTATTGCACGGGCCCTTGCTGCAACAACCGCATTCTGCTGCTGGCTCCTTGCCTTGCCATGCAGCACGGCCGAGGCAAGAAAAGCGGAAATCCTATTCCACCCAAACTAGGACTACGTATAGACTACTGCTGCTGTGACCTGTGACAACCCCATGTATATGCCGTTCATTCCGAGCGACACCGCGGTTGTCAACGCAGCAGCGACGGCAGGTAGAGCAGCAGTAAACCAGGACAAGAGACAGCAGACAGCAGCACAGAAGCACGACATAAAGATTCACAGGGCAGGGCAAAAAGGAAACAGGAAAAGCAAGACAGAGAGAAAGGTCGGCCGATTGCTTCTCTCTTTTCCCGTCCCATCCTCTTGCACACCCAGCCTATAGTATAGACACACCGTGGCGTCCCGTGCACCCTAAAGCAACCCCAGTCGCCCCTCCCCTCCCCCGTGTGGGCATGCTTGCACCGGGAAGCTGTACGGACCCACCTTGGTATTCTTGCGTGATTGAGTAGGTGCGGCAGCAGTGACATCCTGGTGGTGCCGGTTCTTTGAGCTCAGGTAGAGGTTGTCCACAAGGCCACCCAGCTCCCGCATCTGGCTCGTGTTCGACATGTCCCCGTGACTCGTAGCCTCCGCCACTGCTGCTGCTGCAACTATCGGTGGTTCTCTTCCCTCTCCTACGTAGCCACGGCTTGTCTTCTTGGCACTTGCAACAAGCAGCTGACTGTTGTGTAGTGGTGAGGCCTTGCTTCTTTTTCTCGAAAAGCGGCCGTTGGAGATTATTTTAGAGGTTTTCCACAGTCATTGGGAGGCTGATATAACGGGGGGACTATTCAGGGTCCATATCCTCGAAATCCTGTTGGCTTGTCTCTGCGACTCCGACAGCACCTCGCCTACCCTGGCAGAAGGACCTTCCAGTGCCCAGCATGTCGCTAATCAAATTAATGACCGTTGTGTTGTGTGGTATAAGCGCCTGCGGTAGAAACAGATCGAAACTGATGAAGCCTCGAATCCTGCTCCTATGCTGCTGCTGCCGCCGCCGCCGCCGCCTCTGTTGCTGCTGCTGCCGCCGCCGCTGCTGCTGCTGCTGCTGCCGCTGCCGCTGCTGCCGCTGCCGCAACCGCTGACAACGCAGCTGCCACTTGCTGCTGTGGACCCGCTAACTACAAACTACCGCTAACTTAACTGATGTGACCATCGAGAGGGGGCGCGCGCGCCTTCCTGAATAAATAACTTCTTCATGCTCGGAGCGGTAACAGCAAATGCATGCAAGCAGCAATGACAGATCGCGAAACAGCAAATCTGCAAGCTGGATGTGTGCTAAAAGTACCACACAAACATAAACCAGGTTTACGTCGTACCTTACTGTTGTTGTAAGGGGACGACGTAGTAAAAAAAAGGGGAACGAGAGGATACCGCGGTGGTCGCGGTTCTTCGTTCACCACCTTGTCGCGGGTAGCTCCTTCTTATTATTCCCTCCGATTCCGCCCCACCGCCAAGAGAGAGGGGAGCAGGGGGGCATCAAGCGTGGCTGGGGCGAACGTCCCCGGTAAGGGCGGCGGGTCACGTCTCGATCCATCAGTAATACGGGCGCAATGGCTATGCCTGGACATGTACGACTTTCGCTTCAAAGTCATTCAAGAGTAGTAGTAGTAGTAGTAGTAGCAGTAGTAGTAATGGTGGCGGCGGTGACTTTCAACCGTGTTGTTACAGTACTGAACGTAACACATTCAATTGTATGTTTCCCAAGTGCAGTACGTAGTTTACGTAGGGATAGTCCACCACAGCAAGTTCTTTACATCGGTATAGCGCTCAGTGGCCAAGATGTCGCTGTAAAACGAACGGTGAAAACCGCTGCTATCATAATAAAGAGCTATTTCATAGATCGGGAAAAGGGATTTTGAGCTGACCGATATTTACGTGCGAAACGTTTCATTTTTCAGCAACCTTGGCAAAAGGGAGAGCGTGATTTGTACAGATAGACGCGTTTGTTTGTCTATCGTTAAAAGCGTAACTGGGATCAGTACGACTCTCGTTGTCTTCCGTCGAGACACGTTTTTGTTCAGCCTGTTCCGTGACCACGGCCGGCCTTAAGATTTCACGGAAACAACCTTTTACATTTCAGCGAAACTGGCCAACGCGAAAATGTCAGAAAACAGGGCGTACGAATGGGCAGTATTTTTGATGAGATCGACATGACAGGGTGATCATCCTGCCTATCTTCCAAGCCCCGAGCGTGTACATTTTTGCAGACACATGATGACAAGTGGGCTCTCGAATCTAAAGCGAGCGAGGGTTTACCCAAGAATTGACAAGAATTGAAACGAAATTGTACAGAACGAGACAAATTTAAGACTACATCGAACAAACGGCGCGCATTGGACGCTCTCATCAACCAACAACGCGTTTACCACAGAAGAAGTGCAAAAGGTTGGACCACAATAAAAATGGTTGGATCACAAGACACGCACGTCTAAGTTCTGAGCGTTAATTTAATGTACTTGACGGAAGATGATGGTTTGAGTTGCGGATACTCGCGAGTACTTTATAGGGAATCGAAACGAAATGGTACGGAACGCGAAATCGTTGCCGACTATCATTGTGGGAACAGCGCGCAGAAGGCGCTCCCAACAACTCCAGCGGCTATTACGGAATTAGCTCGAGCGGGTGCGCCACACGGCACACGTAACACAGCCAGCCGCCCAAGGTGGTAGTAAACCATAATAACGCGAAAAATTCAATTGTGGAAACCCGTGGCAGCTAACAACAAAGCCGATTGCGCCGCCACTTAATATCGTTTCGTTCTTATCTCCGGGGGGGGGGAACCAAGTCCACAGGCACTTGCTTGCAGTGGCCGTTTCATTTTACCACGCAAGCGGCCAAAAAACCCGAAAAACCCCTACAAAAAACGTACGAAACCCTAAATTCGATCGCTCGCTGTGATAACCCCGCGATTCTTTGGGTGCCGATGAACCTACGAGTAGAGTTCATGTCAGTCACCCACGAGACCTTTACTTCTGGTGGACCAATAAAAAGCCCAAAAGGCTAGAAGTAAAACCCACTGCTGGTCCCAGTACTTCTCGAGCGTGAAAAGAGCCCCCGCGCCCCCAAAACCCCCGAAAATGTAACACGCCAACTCCTCAAAAGAGGGGAAACCCTCACAGAATCGACCTACTCAGCAGCGGCGCAGCAAGAAACACCTCCGTCAAATTAACCATGGGGTTGAATGACAAATGACGTGTCCCTCGATGCGTCTCGCAAGCTTCTCCGCACACCAAAAAAATCAGAAAAAGAAACCAACACCAACGAAAAAAAAAAAAAAAAGAGAAGAGAAACGGGGAAAAAATTAAAGCTAAAATCAGTTGAAGGTGTACGGCGCGTTGAGGAGGTCGTTGATGATGTAGGGCTGGTTGGAGATCTCCTCGTGGATCATCATGGCCAGGATGCCCATCTGCGCGGCGCGGCCGTTGTTGAGTTCGATCGCGCGCTTGGAGAGCTTGGTCTCCTCGGACATGGCGTCCCACTGGGCGGCGAAGGGGTTGCCGCCGATGGTCATGTCTCCGGGGAAAGACCCCTCCACGTTCTTCATCACGTTAAGCTCGAGGAACCCGATGAACCCGACGATCTGGGCGAGGCCCAGGGGGGGGATCTTCGAGATCGCGGCCACACCGTTGGGCATGTCAGCGAACGTCAGCTGGGCGTCCACGGACAGGTAGCCGGGGAATCGGTAGTTCTGCGCGGTGAGGTGGCCCAGGACGGCGAGCATCGCAATGCGGCCGTGCTTGACCTCCACGTAGCGGAGGCGGTCGAACCGCTCCTGGTCCTGGTCGATCATGAGGCCGAGCGGGTCGTAGAAGCCGAGGGGGGCCTGGGCGCCGAGCTCGGACTCGAAGGACATCTTCATGGCGGAAGAAGACTTGGCCGAGGTGGTCAGGGCGGCACCGTTGAAGGCGCTGTAGTATAAAAAAAAAAAAATGAAAACAAAGACGAAAAATCACGGGAAGGGGGGGGAGGGGGAGTCAATAATATGGACAAGGTATACATGCGTGGGTGTGGTCGGGGGGGTAAAGACATAACGGGCGGGGAGGGTGGGGTGGGAGGGGGGGGTGTACTCATGTCGTGCATGGCCGGAGTCGTATATGACCATAGACCCTCGCATCCCTATAATACCGGGACGGAGCACGTCGGGGGGTCACTGGTCCGGAAGTACTAGGTGCGTGCGAGCTAGACGCAGGTAGCCGTATCACATTAGACACTAGTATCCCCGCAGTGCCGGGATGGAGCACGTCGGGTTTTCACCGACCAGGCAGGCATTGCTTGCATCATGCGCGAGGCGCATGCATGAAGGGTGAGCCGCACATTATGTACTAAGGACTGTTTTAGGAGCGAGACTTCCGCGCCTTGCGCTTATGTATATACGTTCTTGCATATGGATGAGAGCAGCAGCGTCGAATGACTTGATTTTTTTGCCGGTCCAGCCAAGAAAAAGTAAAATGGTCGAAATTAGGTTGCAACACTATTAATAACCCCGACCGCAAAATGATCGGAAACACCCCGGTTTGTGAAAGTATGGGCAGCATTCAAAGCAACGACAAAACAGACAACAAGGCGATGACGTCACATTCCCGCCGTCTCTCCAACTGCAGGACAAACGTTGAAAGTCGCTACAGCCCTTTGGAATCGCACCCACGTTATTTTGGAGACAACACTACTTGGAATTAGAGTAGGATTGCTTTTGCATCTGGCGGGTTGGTTTGACGCGTTTGTCAGACGACTGGCCACGCCCACGAGGAAAAAAAAGAGGAAAACAACAGGACAAGCGCCGCCTGTAAACCGTCAGCCTCAGTTTTTAGCCCGAGAAAACTCGGGGAACACGGTGGAGGAGAAAGTGAACGATAATTGCAAAATGCCGTCATTACCGTGCAAAAACCTCAAGATTACACACCCCCCCTCGGACGGATTTCCAAACTGGTTTTCTCGACAAAGGGGAAAAGTGCGAACACCGAGCGACGCGTCTCTGAAAACATCTCGACGAGATCCTCCCAAAGCCCACATTGCGTTGCGCGTGCCACCCTCGTTTTGGAGGAAATATCGGTTCTGAAATACGCAGTCCTAGGGGGTGTGTTATCTTATCACCCGTGTGATACGATACACGATTGGGTCCCTCGAAACGCCCCCCATACGTCGAAGTATGATAGCACGACTTAGAAACAACACCTCTGTCCGTTCAATAGCACGCCACTAATTCGAGACAGCCAGTCATAAAACTGCCACGCTCAGTATCACCTACATGTAAACCGTTCAACATCGGCGATATTTTCAACGTCAACGCAACATTTTGACCAGGTCGTTGACACCGTGCTTACGTATGATCAAAAGCATAACGCAACTCAGTTCCGCCGAAAAAAGAGCAAGGTGCAATATCGACGTGGCCACGTCAGCGGGGAGGGGCACAGTCCCTGCGTCGTTCGTGTGAACAGTGCTACGGAAAATTCGCGGTGGCACATGCAACGCCTCATCAAATTGCGTCAATTTTCAGAGAATGATTTATGTCATTTCACGCAGCACTTTAACAGCTCACGTAGTGTATCGTCACGACCAGGAAATCTCAGGACAGTCATCGTCACACAACCTGAACTCCAACATGAGCTATGAGCCCATGGGCAGAAGAGAAACATGAGCCTTCTCTACTCGCTCAGAAAAGTATTACAGCAATACCAACACCCAACAGCCCTTGAGATCACGCGAAACTACAGAGTAGCAAGCCAGAACCGCCTTTACGTGCAGAGAAAACTTGTCACGTATGGGATATTAAGACTAGGCCCAACGAGTGGGTCACCACACAAAACTCCGGTCCACCCCGAGCCAACCAACCACAAAATCAACGACACCTTGCGATGATGCGGCACAAAACGACGCGTTGCGTTATCGCCCCAACACCAAGCAAGGCATTCGTCCTCCGCGTGCGAGCGAGCGGCAATTGTCCAGCAACACGAGTATGAATAGACACATGTCTACACCCCCTCGGGGTGAACGAGCGACTGCAATCAATAATACAGGACAGGACACCTAATAAGAGACAGGAAATCTGGTCCAGGCTGAATATTAAAATTGAGAGAGAGGTATTTCTACACTAATTTCAAGATAACGACTACCGAATTTCTTATTTTCCTCTAAATATCAGCCTGGCTTTCTTATTATTAATAGCCTGTTTCTTATTAGGTGGCACATACTGTACTTATCTAGAGCTTTACACCAAAGACGGCGGTTCCGATCTTCCGTCGTGTACACAAAAAGTCCACACATACCACTCCGTCAAGAACTAGACGGAACATGTACACACAAATATTTATACGATCTTCCTCATTTCAAGAGAGGGTGGAACGTAATACAGCGCATGGAACTTTGTGAAATGTTAAATGGACTCAAGCTGGAGTTCGGGTTGTGTTTCTCGTCCCAAGAGATGCATGCGTCGAGACTGTAGAAAAGGAGGTGGGTTTTATGGTCTAAAAAAAGGCGTGAAGATGGTCGGGACCCGGGAGTGAACGAGTAAAGAACCCGTGCCGGTGCCGATACTCGCGAAAACGGACCTGCTGTGCCGCCAATGTAGGTTTAGATGCGCTCGCAAGGTTTGGATATAATACAGATCAACCAAATCTCCACCTCATCTAGTATATCAAATCGAAGCTTTTACGTCAGGTTTCTGGTCTTGAGGAAGACGTTGAGATAGTCGAGACCAGGCACAGCATGAACACGGCAGTATACAACCCGTGTTGTTACAGTAGTCTTGTACAGAGGATGCGCCAAAACGTTTTTCTCATCTTCTCGAATAAGTATTTTACCCTTTCAGAACTGCACTGCATAGAAAAAAAAATGTCTCCCTCTAATTTCAAGTAAGTTGTCTCCGAAGCGGGAGTCCAGGGGTAAAGGGGTTAAGTTATGCTCTGAAACTAGTTAATACCAAAATGTCGAAAAAACAAATACCCACATCGTCCTTCTATATTTGTCGGACAGAATGGTACACTGATTAACCAGGCAATGATGATACATACCGCTCTGCCCGGAAAGGTAAGAACCGATTTAGGAAGTTCTTACGTAAAACCAGTCCATGGTAATATCCAAACGGTCCTCACACGTTCGGAGAGAGTGGGATATATACCGCGGTACCAGGTATTAATGCAAAGCGACAGAGATCGATGGTACACCGAAAACGAGTTGCCCTCGTCGTAACTGGCATTGGAAGAGCAGTTCTTGCTTTCCTGGGGTACACACCTGGTACGTATATGCTGCAGTGCAGTGAACACAAAAAACAAAGGCATCGAAAACATTTCACGACTAAAGACGGGGGAGGGTCCAATGCCTGAGCTCCACGGCATTTTCTCCATCCACATGAATTGCTCGCGGGGGGGGGGCGGGGGAACTACTTATTGTCATGCACCACCGTAGTCGTACGACCATAGACCCTCGCATCCCTACAATGCCAGCACGGAGCACGTCGAGTTTTCAACGACCAGGCAGACACTGCTTGCACCGAGCGTGAGGCGTTCTTAGGCGAGTCACACGTCAAGGATAAAAGCTGCATCCCACCAAGAACCGCTGCGAGGCGGATTCGAGGCCTTGCGTGTTTTTTCTCTCGGGACATTTGGATGGCAGCGTTACGGTATAGGTGGTTCGGGAGGGTTGGAGTTTCTAGAGAGGAAGGGGAGGTGACGTTACAGGGAGGGGGGCGGGCGTGTTGCAGAAAAAAAATATGCCCTCGAGGAGCGGAAACGAATGCATGGGCATTCGTCGCTTGGCTTTCGACCATGCACCTGCAATTTCGTTCAGGAAATATACAACTCTGTAAATACACAGGATCGTGTTGGCTTTATAGGAATGCCCAAAAGGTGGTCCAAGTATAATACGTACAAGATACGTAGATAACGCTGAAAATACAGGGCAGTATGTATATACCGTGTGGCAATGCTACGGTATCGCAAGCAGCTTGGCCTAGCATGTACACGAGCCGTGTACAAAAGAGAAAAATACTACTGGTTCGACATTGAAAAGTCGACGTAAGAAAAAACTCCGTCCGAGTGTACGAAGGGGAAAAAAGAAAAAAGCTTTCGGGAGTTCCAGCTAGAATTTAAAAGCGATGTGCAGACTACTGCTGCGACAAAAATACAGGGTCGAGACAAGAAAGACCTACGTCCCAGTGTACAAAAGGAAAAAAAAACGCTTCCAGGAGTTCCAGCTATGAGTCCGAGCGCTGGAGAGGTAAAAGAGTAATGGGGCAGCGTTGGCTGTGGATGGAGAACCGTAGTACCAGAGCAGCCTTTGATGCTAACAACGATTTTATAATCGTAACAAGCGCAAATGGTTCACATCTCGGACCGATCACGATCGAAACCATCTACATAGATCCCAACCTGCCGTTATGTAGATAGTGTGCAGGATCTCTATGTGTCAGATCCAACCCAGGAAGCATGCCCTAGATTATGCAGATTATATGCCCCGACAGGAACTGCTGACGGTTCCATGGCGTTACACATCAAACCTTCGTATGTGTCAGATCCAACCCAGGAAGCATGCCCTAGATTATGCAGATTATATGCCCCGACAGGAACTGCTGACGGTTTCATGGCGTTACACATCAAACCTTCGAACGGCCACAAAACAGCAGCAATTTCGATATATGGAGGCAATCGCAGTCGACCCAAGGGGTTGCTATCTTCGCGTTTCGGTACGAATACATACACGAGGGTGCCTATGTTCGTGTTTCGGTGCGCAAACTTTCAAGCAACATCCCTGGCAAAAACGCAACCGCCGACAACCAAACCCTTTAATATCTGATTTAAATAACCTGGTACAGTTTAAGGTTTCAGACGGGGGAAAGTGTCGAAATGATTTGACGATCACGCAATCGACCATATGAAGCATCCCGAACAACCGAGGCAGGCGGGGTGGGGTGGCCGAACTGCAACTAGGGATAAAAAGCTGTACCAGAGACAAGCACAGCACGGTGATACCTGTACTACTGCAAGGATCATGAACCGGCCGGCGGGTCGGGTCAGGGGGTCTTTAAACCCTCACGGGTTCGGTCGGGTCGGGTCAAGAGGTATTCGAAATATCACGGTTCGGGTCGAGTCGGGTGTGGATGGGTGAACCCACTGAACCCTACCAGCGAACAGCCTGACTAATATAATAGGCCCTTCATAAATTCGCACTGGTCGTTCGTTGTCGTGATAAATACTGCTGCTGTATTTCAAAACGGCCGCGAGGAAACCAGCCAACTTTTGGTGAACTCCGCTTTTTCATTTGCGCTGCAGCCGTACTAAAGCAGTACGTAGGCCGATTTTGCGACTTTTTGGTGTTGCGAACTACCAGGTAAGTACGACAACTTCTCGTTCACGAAAATACCTCGTGAGTTGTTTCTGGCTGCCTACGACTGCTGTCAGTCTCCCTAAGAAGCTTTATTTACTCCATTTCGTGGGCTTACAGTAGTGGCCTATTAGAAGCTGCACCCACCTGTTCGCAAGTGAATCGCAAACTTTCATTGAGAGGTTGGGGATTGTATGTTGTCTCATTTGTTGCCTTCCGAATTTCGACCAAATTGCAATCATGGCAACACCCCAGAGTCGAGATGTAGACCTCCGTTGAGAAACTGGGGGTACCTACAGCCGGCCACGCCACCCCATCGATGGGTCTATTGAAAAGGTACTGTAATGTGGAGATAACCACACCACAAACTGCTGTACATGAAACGGCTGATAAATCCATTTGGTTTCTGCTCGAAGGCAAGACCCAGCCCAAGGTCCAGAGCCCAAGTGCAGTTTGTACCGTGTCAGTCTTGATAATGGGGCGTATCTAACCATACCGAAACACACATCTAGAGACAAGAGTTACCCGGAAACCCGGGGATGGGGGTCGAATACGTTTAACGTTCAACCGTGCTCTAAAAAGCGGTAAAATCAAGATGTTCTGCTTACGTACGTACCTAAAACTGCTGTACATTGCCCACTACAGACTAGAGCAACTCCCTGGTAACTGATCGTACGGTATTTTGGTTCGTCGCGGGGTGCTCTTAAACCGGGGCACCCACTGCTGTAGGCTGTAGAAGGGTTCCGTCACGGCATTGCTTTGGAAAGTTGCTGTCCCGTCACACTTAATAAATGCCGTGTTTAGACTTATCTGCTGTTCATGCGGCGAAATCGATTCTCAGTGAAGGGGTGCGGTCATGAGCGGTGCTCGATTATGAGCTGTGCTCGTGGGGTCATCCTTGAATGTACCACGAGTACACTCTTGGTTTATACAGCAGTGCGTACACACATCAGTGTTGATAAGAGTGTAGATAACAGCTACGTAGCAGCAGTACAGCTGCTGTTTGAAGGAGGCTTTGATGTATGTCGCATGATACTCTTGAGGCAAGTGGAAAGTGATACGTGTCCCTACATTTTTGAAGGAGGCTTTCATGCCGTACCGGTATATAGATACAAGAAGAAACAAGTCAAAAATAGTACGAATACCTTTGGTGAGGCTTAAGGCTGTTAACAACAATAACAAGTCCGCCCCCGTCACGTGCCATGGACATATCGGAAGTAAGCCTGGGGATTACCGGCGCAAGTCTAATCGGTTGATGCAATTGGTCGTCTATGATGATTATAGTAGAAGGTGGTACGTGCGGGGTATATAGACAACAGTTTAGCGCTGCTGTTCTAGGTGTGAGTTCGGTACCAGTACTCGTACATACATAGCTGACCAGTACGTGTCATGGTATCATAGTAGTACGGACGCAAGGACGGTATGATAGCCTGTTTCATATTGTAAACTGACACAGCAGTCGTAGCAGTCCCTACACGTATCATACATAATGCGAGTAAGTATAAAAGTACCCGTAGTGACCCCAGTACCCAAAGGTATGACACACAACACAGAGCAGCATTGTAGCCATCGATCGACAGAGGCAATGGTGGCGGCCAAACACAGACAAACAGGAGTAGCAGTAGCCGGCCTAACGTCTATAGTCTAGAGCGAATCGCGTGAGAGAGGCGGGACTATTAGATGCATCTCTTGGCTGGCGGAGACTATCATGTGTGAGTCAACACAACACAACACACACAAGAGAAACCATGCCAACTATCGCTGCTGTACCGGTACGTAATGGTCTCAGCTCGAATTATCTGAGGCTCAGAGTCTGTCTGGGTACACGCTCTTTCAAGCTGGCGATTCGAGGCAAAGGGTCTATGTGTTCGACAGACTCATGTCCAGTTTTGGAATGCGATGGGTATATTACTGTGACAAACCCAGTTCGTGCCTCGAAGGCACACACGCTCTCGCACCACATAGCTAAACAACCTCACTCAGCGACCAGTGACCAGGCAGTCGAGAAGACAGAGCACTCGTACGTAGCTCATTCTCTCTGTGCCGCGGTTGCCACGCGCTGACGCATTCAACATGTGTCCGATACTCGTACAACAACATGCGTAGATAAGACTGCGACTCCAAAGCACAAACGAGGGATCACACGCACAGGCTACCATCTGCATACCGGTCACTCGGTGTGACCTGATCAACACCCCGGATGAAAGCCTCTACCTCTATCATGACAAAAGCGTCCGGAGCGACCTGAGGCCCTGCCCGGCAACGAAAAAGAACATGCATTTGGTGGGCTGCTGCTCCATGCAAAGACAAGAAAGAGTACACGAGGACTGACCTGGGGGCCACGAAGGCCTGGGCACCAGCGGCGCAAGCGACAGCCATCATAGCGGACTTCATGGTTATAGCTCTTGGTGGTGTTGGATCGAGAAGGTAGTTGTTGCCTTGATAGATCTCCCTTATTACAACAGACACTGAAGAGCGCGTTCACCTCCCGGGCGGCCTTGCATCGGTATCTTCGAGGGTTTCCCGTCGGTAGCTTCCCTTTCCCCTACCACTAAACGCCAATTAGGTTTCCAACCTCTGGTAGCATTTCACCTTCACCCCACGCTTTCACTCCGCTCTCCCACAGCTCTAATCAACTTTCTTCTTTTTCTTACCCAACTCAAATACCAAGGATGAAGTCCGCTGTGATGGCTATGGCTTGCGCCGCCGGCGCCCAGGCTTTCGTGGCCCCCAGGTCAGTGCACGGGGTAGTTGGTGCGGACGCTTGATTCCGCCGGATCGCGTGCATGTTCAAAACGTGACATGTTTGTAATCATGTAGATTTTCTACTCGTACTGGAGTGTCTTGTTCGTGCTTGGCTTGGTTCCTTGTAGAGCAGCTGCTGCTACTGCGGGCGCGGATAGACAGAAGCGCTCCAGTACGTGCTGTGTTTCTGGCGAGGGACGTGCATGTTGTGGGTGGCATGGATAGCTGCACTTGCTGAGTTTTGTTCGCGCTGCCCGGTGGACGGGGTGTCGTGTTGTGTGTGTTTGGCCCACAAGGTTGCTGTAAGATCTTGAACCTCCCATATTTGGCGCGTTCTATTAATAGAGCAGCCCAAGATTCAAAGCAGGGCCACAGCCCACAGCAGTGGTTGCCGCATAGATCCGTCTACATCCTGCCTGTGATCGCGCGGAGATGCCGCTAGTGTTGAGCGCTTTGGTGTTTGTTCGCGTTGGAGCGCAGTGTCTGCTGCCCTCTCCGCGTACATAATCCTTACTGCCTGCGCATGTCGAGAGTTGCAAGAGGCATCGAAAGAAGATACGAAAAATGACACGTCAAAACTATTGAAAAACAAACTTCAAAATTCCAATACAAACAACAGCATAAAAGCGTATGATACAAGCTCAACGTACGGACCGGCGCCGAGAATAGAATAGAGCTGCTCGCGAGTCGCAGATGAAGCACATGATCCCATCGAATGAAAACACGAACCCTCCAAATATTCGACATAACAGCTGCCCCCAGTTGCCAGCTGCTGTGTTCGGTGCTGCGTACGTACGTACAGCTGTGTTTTGTAGTGCTGCTTACAGCTGGTAGTACACTGGCTGTGTTTGGTTTGTGTTAGCCTGAGGTGGGTAGGCAGGTAGCCTTGAAGGCATGCACTTGCGAGCGGGATGGGCGATCGATCGCTGCCTCGCCCGAAGCTGTTTCGTCTTCCTTGGGTTTAAACATGCAGTCACGCGACCACGATTCATCCTACGATTAGTATCGACTGTTCTATACATGGGGTCGCTCTTGTCTAAAAACAATGCCTGCTCCTCTTCAATTATCAACCTCCATGCAGCCGTATTCAGTCTCTTACTTCCGACCATATTCAAGCACCTCCTCGTGAGTGAAAGGCCTCGTGGCGACGCTCCTCCTTGGCGTCCTCTCCCTTGTTCTCTCGGAGCAAGTTTTTATGTCGATTCTTGACTTCAGTGATGTTGCGTTGAGTTCTGTGACCCGCCGGTGATTCTGAGCCTCTCATACCCTCAAACTTCCGTTTTGAAGAGTCAATTTCCATCTCCTGTACTATTAATAAAAACTTCCTTGTGCTGCTCCTGTAATGGGCTATGATAACATGAATATGCGAGATGCACATACGAGTATATGTTACTCTATTACTTAAGTGACAGATCGCGGACGGAAGATAGGTCGTGTGCGTAGTTTGGATTGCAGCCGTAAGATCCAAAGATGTATATACATCAGAGAGATCAGAGACGGGACGGCCCTCGTCTCAATTGGTTCGCTCATACAGGGTGTAGGGTGTGGCTACGTCTTGTGTTTAGTGTGTTTTTTTCCTACGTACGTATCCCATTCATCATGTTCATGCTTCTTTTCTCTCCTCTTCACGTAGTGGTACAAGGTATCTCAAATCCGGCGTCATTGATTAGGCTCTTCTCCCTCCCCACTACGGTACGCACGTTGCACTCTAATCGCTAGGATGAGATTAGCATTTTTTTCCTTCGTCGACTCTCGTCGAATTGGGCGTCTGTCTACCCACGCTATGTACCGAGTATAATAATGAGGCGGTCTCGATGTAATTTTAATAAAATCTCCGTATATACGTACGGAGACTCGAGACTCGAAACCTCGACCTCAACCTTGTCTTTGGTTACTGCCAGATCAACGGGGCGACCGGCATTCATGTGAAGCATAACGAAACACGCAGCCGATTGGAGTATTCATGTATCATGCGCAAGATTGGTACCGGTAGATGTTTGACCTCACTACAGCCAGTATATAGCTCGTACTGCTTTAGATATGATTTGCCTGCCTCGCCATAAAACGGAGAATAGGCTACGTTTGTGGATCCAAATAGTTTTCCTGCCAAAGCGGTACAACAACAAAAATGATCGGGAAGTTGCAAGCTTTGCCAACTGCAACTGGCCAAACACGCCACTCGAGGCTGATGCATTATATTGACGATACGCTTTCCCCCCCCCTTGCCGCTGCTGCTGCTGCTGCTGCTCTTTTTGTTTGTTTTCTGTTTTTGCAGCGCCTTCAACGGTGCCGCCCTGACCACCTCGGCCAAGGCCTCTTCCGCCATGAAGATGTCCTTCGAGTCCGAGATCGGCGCCCAGGCCCCCCTCGGCTTCTGGGACCCGCTCGGCCTCCTGGCCGACGCCGACCAGGAGCGCTTCGAGCGCCTCCGCTACGTGGAGGTGAAGCACGGCCGCATTGCGATGCTCGCCATCGCCGGCCACTTGACCCAGCAGAACACCCGCCTGCCCGGCATGCTCTCCAACTCGGCCAACCTCTCGTTCGCTGACATGCCCAACGGTGTGGCCGCTCTCTCCAAGATCCCCCCGGCGGGCCTCGCCCAGATCTTCGCTTTCGTGGGCTTCCTCGAGCTGGCGGTGATGAAGAACGTTGAGGGCTCCTTCCCCGGAGACTTCACCAACGGTGGCAACCCCTTCGCGTCTTCGTGGGACAACATGTCCGAGGAGACCCAGGCCTCCAAGCGCGCGATCGAGCTCAACAACGGCCGCGCCGCGCAGATGGGCATCCTCGCCCTCATGGTACACGAGGAGCTCAACAACCAGCCCTACATCATCAACAACCTCGTCGGCGCCTCGTACACCTTCAACTGAAGCCCTTGTTAGCCCTAGGGTAGCTTTTTCGGTGTGAACAAAAAAAACACACGGCCACCGAATATTTTTTGTTTTTCGGCCCAAAGCGGGCCTCCGCTTCTCATCTTCCGCGTACATTTTTTCTCTTTTGTTAGATCCGGCACCCAACCAACGCGTGTAACTATATCGGGGATCTCCGTGTTTTTTTCTTGTAGAAGCACACACGGGGGGGGTTTGCACGGGAAGGAGGCGGATGTCCGGGGGAGGGGAAGGGGGGGCCTGCGAGACGTGAAATTGCTCAATTCATCATGGCGCCATTTTTACTAGGTCGGCAACAACATTTCGGAATTTAGGGTTTTAGGGTCTGGGAGGAGGCTTTTATTGGCTCGCTGGGTGACTGACCCGGGGCCAGATGGGCGTGGAGACAATTTGACACTCCTTTATTTCTCCATTTTTTTTCTTGTGTGAAATTTGCCGTGTACTGGTATATATGCTGCAACGCGAAGAGATGCTTGAGACATTTTGGGTTTTTGCTCAAACTTGTATCGCTCTTTTTGCCAACAGTACAACCACGTGCAGGCGGGCGGTTGCTTTTTGCCCTCCGCTTGGCATCATTATGAGTTTTTTTTTGTTTTGAAGGAAGAGCGCGTCAGTTTTTTTTGTTTTTGACTTGACGCTGCTCCCTTTCATTATGATATGCTTGCGTTTTTTTGTCAAATGTGGATGCACGCTCCCTGTTTTCTCCGCATCGCACCACGTGATGGTTATAGCTAGTTAAGGCAAAAGCCGCGCCAAGTTTTTCATTATTGTGTTGACTTGGACGCCGGTTCCTCGTATTTGTTGTAGTTTGATGGATGTCCACACATGAGACCGATCAGAGTAGCGTTATCTTTACATCTTTGCCGGTGGTTAAACGCGACGCGTGAATCTTACAACCTTCGGTGTCAAATCTCGTACTTTTACTTCAAAACTGTGAAAAAAACGCTATTTTCCGTTTTGTCCCCAAAAGATGGGTGAGCGAGTAGCTACATGACCTGAGCGATGCTGGGTGCCGATATAATCCCGACACTAATCCCAAGTATTTTTGGGTGCAGCTTTTGAGTATTGACAGATTTTTGCCTGTTTCGCCCGCACTTGCGGATCGAGATCGGAATGCTCCCATATTTGACTGGTAAGCACTGGGACAATTGTTCAATACTCGTAAAGACTACCAAGTCGTAGGGCCTGCTTTCTTACTACTACTGAAAAAATGTGTCGTCAAATCTTGGTAGTTTTGTAGTTTCTTTTCCCAAAAATAATGTTAAGAGGTCTTGACCCTTTTAGAACTGCAGTCCCGTTTTGGGGACAAACCACTCTAATTCTAAGTAGTGTCCCCCAAACGGGACTCCAGTCCTATAAGGGTTAATAGAGTTCTTAGGGGTTGACGCCTTTTTCCGAAAAGGGGTGCCTTAAAAGTTTCCGGCCTACAAGCGATTTTCATGGCCAAAAACAACGCCGTTAGATTACGTATATATAGGCAGTAAAGTACTCGTAGGCCCTACGAGTTAGTTTCCCCCGAAGAAAACCATATCCTCTACTCGCAAAAAGCGCGTTGAAAAAAATCTCCATTCTACGGAGACGACTCGAACACCCGACCTCAACCTTTGCAGTCTTCGTGGATAACTTCTAGACCACCGGGACGACCGACAGCAAAAATTCCACACCACGGACAGATCATCTACAGATAGATCATGATCTACAGTAGTTCCTCGCCTACCGTTCCGTTGTGCGAGATTGTGCAGGATCTGCATACAAACGAGTAGCTATTAGTAAATGATCCAATCCATGATAAAATCGTGCCGTGTAGAGGGTCGATGCAGATTAGACTGGGTCCCACCCGGCAACATGAGCTAGATCATATACAGATCATACAGATCGTACAAGATCGGGAATAGATCTACCTGCCTTGTAAGATCTAGATCATCAAGTGGGAAGCGATGATCTGTACATGACTTGTCCGAATGTGAAATATCCAACTTTAATTTCAAGCGATTTCTCCCCGGTAACGTGCGTACATGATGAGCCTTATATAACAACCCCTCTGAGACCCCTTTTAAGGGACGATAATAGCGACCAAGACGAGGGTGGTCGATTTTTTTTTCGACATCTCACAGAATTTTTTGTTCGTTAGGGGGGGGGGGTTACTAAAACCAAGTGAAAAAATGAAAATAAGGATTTTTTTCCCCGTTTTCTTATTTCAGCATGTGATCACAACGGTTGCAACGGTTTTCTATTCCGACCTCTGGGGGTGTGGTGTGTCGTTTTCTCTTTTTTCTGGACGCCCCTGACCAAGACGACATTTTTTTTTCTTTCGATCCCATGTATTATCTTCGCCCTTTCCTTTCTCTCTCCTTGCTATTTTTTTTTAATATTAATAGTCGTAACTCAGATCCGGGGTCACAAAGTAGGCTCTTCTCCCTCCTCCCCCACTACGTACGGTTCTTGCCTTCCATTTTTTATCGCGATAAGATTTCAGCACTTTCTTCCCTCGTCAACTGTCGTCGAATTGTGCTTACCCACGCTATAATATGCGCTCTCGACAGTTGGTGTCATTTGAGAATAAAAATCTCCATACGTACGGAGTCTCGAATCCTCGATCTCCAACCTAACGGGCTTCGTGGTTACCTGTTAGACCACCGGGGCGATCGGATACGAACGATGATAAAACTTTGGTGAGCCATCATCATGTCGACTGCTGTCGACGAGAGAGAGCAGCGTGAGGCGCCCAGCAGTACGCAGTACGGGTAGTATATAGAGGATCATGATGCCCCCCTCCCCTCCCTGTGCTGTGTATACGACTCCTTGCATTGTTGTAACTCCGGCGCCGATCGGTGTTTGTTGTTGTTGTCATCCTCCAATCATCACGAAGTGGCCGTTGCTGAAATCGTCATTTTTTTTTTTTATCGTTTAAAGTTTTTCCCTCTTAACTCCCAAGAGGATTAACTCTGTTTCTTTGCCTTAATCCGGGCCTTACTTAGCGGAAATATTTAACGCCCCCTGAGGCGGGGGCCTTAAAAGCTAGGGCCGAACACGGAGTAGTAAATCGTAACTGTTACGGCGGTCGCCAAACAACGTCGACGGCGTCAGTGCGGAATCGCTGTGTGCAGGTGGTCTCCTTCAGGGGGGTACCGCCTCCGTGCATGTACTGGAAAACCCCGGCCTGCGCGATCATGGCCCCGTTGTCGATGCAGTACCTGTCGTCGTGCAGGGAAGCGTCATGCAGCGAGCGTGTCACTTGTGGTCGACTTGTAGAAAAAAAGAACGGACGTGTGTACCAATATATATGTTGTTGTTGTTGCTGTTGTTGTTGTTGTTGTTGTTTTCACATTAACCCTCTTGCGGCTTAAGAGACGAAAATTGACGATCAAAATTGACAATCAAAATTGACGATCAAAATTGACGATCAAAATTGACGATCGAAACATGACGATCAAACTTGACGATCAAACTTGACGATCAAAATGGACGATCAAACTTGACGATCAAAACTGACGATCAAACTTGAAGATCAAGCTTGACGATCAAAATTGGCGATCAAAATTGACGATCATAATTGACGACCAAAATTGACAATCGAAATTGACGATTATATTTAACGATCAAAACTGACGATCAAAACTGACGATCAAAATTGACGATGAAAAATGACGATCAAAATTAACGATTACAAAAAAGGCTACTACTGCTGACATCGCCACGTTGAACTTCCTGTACCTGTGGTCCATGGCGCACACCCTGCCCCCCCGTTCAGTCGCCATGAGTCCCATCATCTCCTGGTTTAAAATAAGAAGGGGGAAACATATGGAGGCGTGATCAGCGGGGGAGGGAGGGGGGGGGTTCGAGTGCAGATACAAGAAGAGAAAGGATCGGAAGAGGATGGAGAGGGGAAGGGAAGGAAACCGGGGGGGGGGGGGGGGGNCAAGCGGTTATTATTAGTAGGAATGCAGCTCTCCCTTCACGCGACTCGCCGCAACACCTCACGCGCTTCGCGCTTGGTGCAAGCACATCAATGTCTGCCTGGTCGGTGAAAACGATACGTGCTCCGTCCGGCATTGTAGGGATGCGAGGGTCTAGTCATACGGCTACGGCCATGCATGACGATGTGTACCCCCCCCCTTTATTGAGGTGCTATGGTCATGACCAAATGCTAGGCAATGCACTGAAATGAGTACGACCCTCCCCACCAAACTCCATACAACCCACACCCATCTGAACAAAAAGCCGCAACATTAATCCCCACGCCCCCCCCCCCCCCTCCCCCTCCTACATAATGGAAACCAAACGGAAAGAGCGCCCCAACTGTTAAGGGTTGTCGATGGATTCGTTTTAGGGTGTGTCCAAACAGAACGAAAATCGAAATCGAAAATCGAAATGAAAATAAACGAGGCGCTGATTGGTCCCTCGCTCACACATGTTCCCTTCGTTTTTTAGGTTCCGAGAAAATGAACGATTTACAACCCATTGCCGAAATCAAAAAGTTGACAGCTGAAAATCGAAAAGCAAATCGAAAGCACGAACAGCAACAATTCAGCGTGCTCTACTGGTCAGCGCAGCCACGTCAAAATATCATATCAGGACTGCCGCACGCAGCACGCAACCCACAGCTAGCACGCCAACACAGCCGCACAGATCCCCCGTAAATAGCCAGCACGCCAACCACAACACCAGCCCAGACGCTCTAGGGCCTTTGTTTGCCGGCGTTCGAGCCAAACGAAGAGAAATTTGAGTAGAGTTCAGCATCATGCCCTCGAGAATGAGGTTGAATGTTCGTTCTCAGTATAATTTGAATTTTGATCCCGGGGCGTCAAAGTTGGACACGCGACCACCTCCATGGGAGGCCCAACGACCTCCCGGTATGGAATTGTCGTCGCTTCTCCCTGCTCCTCTGGTGTGCCTGTGGTGCCGAGCGCTAGGTTGTCGGCATGTGTACATAGTTGTGAACAGCCCATGGCTTGTGCTCTCAGTTGTTTTCGCCTGGATCTTGCTGTTTCCCAATTCGTTTCTGTTTGGACACGTCGGCTAAATGTATACCGAAAACGAAATGATTTCGATTTTCGATTTCGATTTTCGATTCTGTTTGGACACACCCTAAGAACGTGAAAAAAGGCAAGGAAATGTCCCATGATCGATATCTGGGAAAAAAAAACTTTAGAAAATCAACCAATCCGAACAGGGCAAATTGCCCCAAAAAACTATTCAATGATGCTACCGTTCAAACAAACAAGACAAAGATGTGCCGTGTTATGATCGACGCAGCAGCAGAGTGGCGTACAAGCACGAGCAGCAAATTGTTAAAAACAAAAAGGTGAACAAGCACCGAGGAAGTGTTGCTCGGCACCACTCAGAGTAGCAGCGTTCCACAGAGGAGTTAGCATCGGCGGAGCACAGAGTTGTCTCGTGCAAGCTCCTGCGCGATGGCCGATAGAAGCCAGTGGTTTTCTTGCTGGACACGCTTGAAGCCGGAGGTGGCCACCCCGCTGCTACTGCTGCCTTGCGGGCAAGCCTGGATGGCACAACCCGCAGTAGCGCTGCTGGTGCAGCCGGTGATAGCGCTGGGCTGAGGAACCCGCAGCTGCTTCCGCTGCTGCTGCTACTGCTGCACAGGATACTCCCATCTTTGCGCATCGCAACGGTTGCGTGTTGTATATACATCTTGCATCTCGCCGTCACTGCGGGGTTGACTCACCCCTTTTCCGTGTGGGTTCTCTCGGCAAGGGTGATTGGCATATGAGCACCTACTCGCAGGTGCTGTGGTACAACATGTTTTATATTTTATACCAACTGGTACCAGGCACCTGGTACTCGTCTGTCTGCAAATATAATGCTTTTTTTCTTAAAAAAAAATCATCCAAACGTTCCTTATATTTTGAGACAAAGTGGTACTGATCAAACACTACAATGATGAAAAAAATATTTGGTCTCGTGTTTTCCTCACTAAACTATATAATAATAAACGCTCGAAGGCGATCGTTGTTGTGAATCGGAAAGGCTCGACTTCACCCATCAGTGAAAAAAATCTGCAGCTGTAGACACTACCCATACTGCTGCCGCAACCACTGGATGCTACCCCCTACAGCAGCAGCAGCAGCAGCATGGTATCGTACGGCAAAGCAAGTCGCTCAAAGTTACCGCCCGGGACTACTTCGTACAAGAAACCAAGCATCGAAGAAGCACGGTCAAGCAAAATATACTCGTACGTACGCGCCAACTCAGTCAAGATTTAAGCGCCAAATCACACCATGAACCATATATACGAAAAGAGCAAGCGATGAAAAAAAAATCGAAGAATTATTCAAAAGTGGATCAACCTGTGTGCAAGATTTCTTGTCGAGTACTTGATGGATTCAAGCGCGGGTGGCTTTGCTGTGTGTGCAATGTCGTGGCGGAGGGGAAATCATGTATTGCTTTTGATGTTATGTCGAAGACTTCTTCCGCAAGGGACAGAAAGATACGAATTAAACATCAAAATCGAGTTTTCGCGAACATTTTCAATCGTATACGCGGAAAACAACACTGCAGAAAAAAAACAATTTGTGTTTCCCTCGGTCTTTATCGATTACGTGTGTCTGTCGAATGACAGCCACCAATTCGTTTGTATTGTGGAGAAAAATTGCATTTACTGCAACCGTGATTGCAGTCTAAAATCAAGTAAATAGGGTTGTAGGAGACACTTTTCGAAAATATATGTTTTCGATTTTTTGAACGGTTTGTCGAATAGACCGGGCATTTTTTTACGTCTAAAACATGATCGATCCGACACTCCTAAAAACTGTTGGAGGTGTCCCTCTACTAAAATAGGGCGGTGCCCGTCTCGAAAGGGGTGCGTGTCAATGGTCAAAATGGAACTAAAGGCCACAATGAGTACGCCCCGCCCCCCCTCCCCCCCATTTCCCCAACTGCGCCCAACCCCGCCCCCCGCGCATGTATGTAGGAAACCTGTTTCAGCCGGCGGTGGGAGATCACGGAGAGAGCGATGGCCCACTGCGGGAAAAACACTGTTCTCATCGTGGGAGGCGTTGGGTGTAACCGTCGTCTTCAGGTACCGGTTCACATTTCCCGTGCACTGTTTATTTTCCCCTCCTTTGGGACCCCTTTTAAGAGATATAAGGGATATGTAACGGATGAAACGGGTGTAACGGATGTAACGGGTATAACGGATAGCGACCAGGGACGCATGCTAATTAACCCTTTTCGAACTGCACTGTCTAGACATAACTATTTCACTCTAATTCCAAGTGTTTTGTCCCCACATCGGGGCTGCAGTCCTAAATGGGTTAGGGTAGAGGTAGGTGCACGATGTTTAATTTGAGGTCCCTCACGTGAGGAGCTCTATACAAAATAGCAAGTCTGATATTGCCGAGCGTAGATTTTATTTCCGTTTTTTTTATTTTCTCCGATCGAGATGGCACTATTTTTTTGTGTTTCAGTCTGTTTTGTGACCACAGGCAGGGTTTTCAGGGAAATGAGCTATATACATGTGAGAAGGTCATCATTATCATCATCGTCAGTCCCGCAGCGGCCGTTATTGTAACCGTCAGTGGCCGTTGCTGCAACCGTCAGTGGCCGTTGCTGCAACCGTCAGTGGCCGTTGCTGTATCCATCAGTGGCCGTTGCTGTATCCGTCAGTGGCCGTTGCTGTAACCGTCAGTGGCCGTTGCTGTAACCGTCAGTGGCCGTTGCTGTAACCATCAGTGGCCGTTGCTGTATCCGTCAGTGGCCGTTGCTGTATCCGTCAGTGGCCGTTGCTGTAACCGCCAGTGGCCGTTACTACTGTAACCGTCAGTGGCCGTTGCTGTAACCATCAGTGGCCGTTGCTGTATCCGTCAGTGGCCGTTGCTGTAACCGTCAGTGGCCGTTACTACTGTAACCGTCAGTGGCTGTTGCTGTAACCGTCAGTGGCCGTTGTTGTATCCGTCAGTGGCCGTTGCTGTAACCGTCAGCGGCCGTTGCTGCAACCGTCAGTGGCCGTTGCTGTAATCAGTGGCCGTTACTGCTGTAACCGTCAGTGGCCGTTGCTGAAACCGTCAGTGGCCGTTGCTGTAACCGTCCGTGGCCGTTGCTGTAACCGTCAATGGCCGTTGCTGTAACCGTCAGTGGCCGTTGCTGTAACCGTCAGTGGCCGTTGCTGTAACCGTCAATGGCCGTTGCTGTAACCGTCAGTGGCCGTTGCTGTAACCGTCAGTGGCCGTTGCTGTAACCGTCAGTGGCCGTTGCTGTAACCGTCAGTATTGGCAACCTTCACTCTTTCGAAAAATCGAGCGCTGAAAAACGATCGCACCCCTGTGCGAACTCAACGCTCTGTACTGTAATCGCAAAAAAAATAACACGGGTTGTTCTGATCGTGGACGGCGTTTTTTTTGTGTAACCGTCGTCTTGAGATGACGTTTTGTGTGTCTGTGCACTATTACGGGGGACCATAGTAACCAGGACCCATCTGATACACAAAAACCTATATGTTCCAGCATTTTTACCAAGCATATTGGGTCAAACACCTTCATGCGACTCGCCAAACACCTCACGGCGCTTCGCGCCTGGTGCAAGCACATCAATGCCGGGACGGAGCACGTCCGGTTTTCACCGACCAGGCAGACATTGATGTGCTTGCACCAGGCGCGAAGCGCCGTGAGGTGTTTGGCGAGTCGCATGAAGGTGTTTGACCCAATATGCTTGGTAAAAATGCTGGAACATATAGGTTTTTGTGTATCAGATGGGTCCTGGTTACTATGGTCCCCCGTAATAGTGCACAGACACACAAAACGTCATCTCAAGACGACGGTTACACAAAAAAAACGCCGTCCACGATCAGAACAACCCGTGTTATTTTTTTTGCGATTACAGTACAGAGCGTTGAGTTCGCACAGGGGTGCGATCGTTTTTCAGCGCTCGATTTTTCGAAAGAGTGAAGGTTGCCAATACTGACGGTTACAGCAACGGCCACTGACGGTTACAGCAACGGCCACTGACGGTTACAGCAACGGCCACTGACGGTTACAGCAACGGCCATTGACGGTTACAGCAACGGCCACTGACGGTTACAGCAACGGCCACTGACGGTTACAGCAACGGCCATTGACGGTTACAGCAACGGCCACGGACGGTTACAGCAACGGCCACTGACGGTTTCAGCAACGGCCACTGACGGTTACAGCAGTAACGGCCACTGATTACAGCAACGGCCACTGACGGTTGCAGCAACGGCCGCTGACGGTTACAGCAACGGCCACTGACGGATACAACAACGGCCACTGACGGTTACAGCAACAGCCACTGACGGTTACAGTAGTAACGGCCACTGACGGTTACAGCAACGGCCACTGACGGATACAGCAACGGCCACTGATGGTTACAGCAACGGCCACTGACGGTTACAGTAGTAACGGCCACTGGCGGTTACAGCAACGGCCACTGACGGATACAGCAACGGCCACTGACGGATACAGCAACGGCCACTGATGGTTACAGCAACGGCCACTGACGGTTACAGCAACGGCCACTGACGGTTACAGCAACGGCCACTGACGGATACAGCAACGGCCACTGATGGATACAGCAACGGCCACTGACGGTTGCAGCAACGGCCACTGACGGTTGCAGCAACGGCCACTGACGGTTACAATAACGGCCGCTGCGGGACTGACGATGATGATAATGATGACCTTCTCACATGTATATAGCTCATTTCCCTGAAAACCCTGCCTGTGGTCACAAAACAGACTGAAACACAAAAAAATAGTGCCATCTCGATCGGAGAAAATAAAAAAAACGGAAATAAAATCTACGCTCGGCAATATCAGACTTGCTATTTTGTATAGAGCTCCTCACGTGAGGGACCTCAAATTAAACATCGTGCACCTACCTCTACCCTAACCCATTTAGGACTGCAGCCCCGATGTGGGGACAAAACACTTGGAATTAGAGTGAAATAGTTATGTCTAGACAGTGCAGTTCGAAAAGGGTTAATTAGCATGCGTCCCTGGTCGCTATCCGTTATACCCGTTACATCCGTTACACCCGTTTCATCCGTTACATATCCCTTATATCTCTTAAAAGGGGTCCCAAAGGAGGGGAAAATAAACAGTGCACGGGAAATGTGAACCGGTACCTGAAGACGACGGTTACACCCAACGCCTCCCACGATGAGAACAGTGTTTTTCCCGCAGTGGGCCATCGCTCTCTCCGTGATCTCCACCAGCATGGCGAACAGGGTTTCCTACAACACGCGGGGCGGCGGTGGGCGCCCCAGGGAGGAATGGGGGGGGGGGGGGGCGGGGGCGGGAATGCGACCTCTTTGTACTGAAAATAGTTTCGAACACACGTAGTCTCACATAATAATTCCAGTCTGGCCAAAAATAAAAGGATTTTACCATCTGTCGCGTACTACTGTTAAGAGTGTCGATCGATAATGTTTTAGACGTAAAACAATGTCCGGTCTATTCGACAAACCGTTCAAAAAATCGAAAAAACATATTTTTGAAAAGTGTCACCTACAACCCTATTTACTTGATTTTAGACTGCAATCACGGTTGTAGTAAATGCAAATTTTCTCCACAATACAAACGAATTGGTGGCTGTCATTCGACAGACACACGTAATCGATGAAGACCGAGGGGAACACATTTTGTTTGTTTTTCTGCAGTGTTTTTTCCCGCGTATACGATTGAAAATGTTCGCGAAAACTCGATTTTGATGATTAATTCGTATCTTTCTGTCCCTTGCGGAAGAAGTCTTCGACATAACATCAAAAGTAATACATGATTTCCCCTCCGCCACGACATTGTGCACACAGCAAAGCCACCCGCGCTTGAATCCATCAAGTACTCGACAAGAAATCTTGCACACAAGTTGACCCACTTTTGAGTAATTCTTCGATTTTGTTTTTCATCGCTTGCTCTTTTCGTATATATGGTTCATGGTGTGATTTGGCGCTTAAATCTTGACTGAGTTGGCGCGTACGTACGAGTATATTTTGCTTGGCCGTGCATCTTCGATGCTTGGTTTCTTGCACGAAGTATAGTCCCGGGCGGTACCTTTGAACGGCTTGCTTTGCCGTACGATACCATGCTGCTGCTGCTGCTGTAGGAGGTAGCATCCAGTGGTTGCGGCAGCAGTATGGGTAGTGTCTACAGCTGCAGATGTTTTTCACTGATGGGTGAAGTCGAGCCTTTCCGGTTCACAACAACGATCGCCTTCGAGCGTTTATTATTAGTTTAGTGAGGAAAACACAAGACCAAATATTTTTTCCAACATTGTAGTGTTTGATCAGTACCACTTTGTCCCAAAATATAAGGAACGTTTGGATGAAACAATTCAAGAAAAAAAACATTATATTTGCAGACAGACGAGTACCAGGTACCTGGTACCAATTGGTATAAAATATAAAACATGTTGTACCACAGCACCTGCGAGTAGGTGCTCATATGCCAATCACCCTTGCCGAGAGAACCCACACGAAAAAGGGGTGAGTCAACCCCGCAGTGACGGCGAGATGCAAGATGTATATACACCACGCGACCGATGCGATGCGCAAAGATGGGAGTATCCTGTGCAGCAGGAGCAGCAGCAGCAGAAGCAGCTGCGGGTTCCTCAGCCCAGCGCTATCGCCGGCTGCACCAGCAGCGCTACTGCGGGTTGTGCCATCCAGGTTTGCTCACAAGGCAGCAGTAGCAGCGGGGTGGCCACCTCCGGCTTCAAGCGTGTCCAGCAAGGGATCCACTGGCCTTCTATCGGCCATCGCGCAGGAGCTTGTACGAGACAACTCTGTGCTCCGCCGATGCTAACTCCTCTGTGGAACGCTGCTACTCTGAGTGGTGCCGAGCAACACTTCCTCGGTGCTTGTTCACCTTTTTTGTTTTTAACAATTTGCTGCTCGTGCTTGTACGCCACTCTGCTGCTGCGTCGATCATAACACGGCACATCTTTGTCTTTTTTGTTTGAAAGGTAGCATCACTGAATAGTTTTTTGGGGCAATTTGCCCTGTTCGGATTGGTTGATTTTCTAAAGATTTTTTTTCCCAGATATCGATCATGGGACATTTCCTTGCCTTTTTTTACGTCTAAGGGTGTGTCCAAACAGAATCGAAAATCGAAATCGAAAATCGAAATCATTTCGTTTTCGGTATCATTTTAGCCGACGTGTCCAAACAGAAACGAATTGGGAAACAGCAAGATCCAGGCGAAAAACAACTGAGAGCACAAGCCATGGGCTGTTCACAACTATGTACACATGCCGACAATCTAGCGCTCGGCACCACAGGCCCACCAGAGGAGCAGGGAGAAGCGACGACAATTCCATACCGGGAGGTCGTTGGGCCTCCCATGGAGGTGGTCGCGTGTCCAACTTTGACGCCCCGGGATCAAAATTCAAATTATACTGAGAACGAACATTCAACCTCATTCTCGAGGGCATGATGCTGAACTCTACTCAATTTCTCTTCGCTTTGGCTCGAACGCCGGCAAACAAAGGCCCTAGAGCGTCTGGGCTGGTGTTGTGGTTGGCCTGCTGGCTATTTACGGGGGATCTGTGCGGCTGTGTTGGCGTGCTAGCTGTGGGTTGCGTGCTGCGTGCGGCAGTCCTGATATGATATTTTGACGTGGCTGCGCTGACCAGTAGAGCACGCTGAATTGTTGCTGTTCGTGCTTTCGATTTGCTTTTCGATTTTCAGCTGTCAACTTTTTGATTTCGGCAATGGGTTGTAAATCGTTCATTTTCTCGGAACCTAAAAAACGAAGGGGAACATGTGTGAGCGAGGGACCAATCAGCGCCTCGTTTATTTTCATTTCGATTTTCGATTTCGATTTTCGATTCTGTTTGGACACACCCTAAAACGAATCCATCGACAACCCTACAGTTTGGGCGCCTCGATTCCGTTGGTTCCAATATGAGGGAGGGGGGGAGGGGGGGAGGGGAAGTGGGGGATAAAATGGCGTTTTGTTCAGGGGGAGTGGGGGGTGGGGGCCTTTGTATGGATGGTTGTGTGTGGGGGGGTGTACTTCATTTTCATGAATGGCCGTAGTCGTATGACAATAAGGGGGGGGGCGTACTCATGCCATGCATGGCCGTAGTCGTATGATCATAGACCCTCGCATCCCTACAATGCCGGGACGGAGCACATCGGGTTTTCACCGACCAGGCAGACATTGATGTGCTTGCACCAAGCGCGAAGCGCCGTGAGGTGTTGCGGCGAGTCGCATGAAGGGTAAGCTGCATTCTACTAATAATAACCGCTTGTGAGGCTGACCCTAATCCTAACCCTAACCCTGTTGTTTTGTTGTTGTAGAGAGATGAAGGCGCTTGGTTAATATTATTGGGCTGAACAGTTACAGTTCACACGCTGATGTTAGCAGCAACGTAGCATTGTTTGGTTGATCGCGTGAGTGGGGAGTACCAAGTGGACACAGCACGGAACGGTGCTGGCAGACCGGTATACAGAACACGCGCACAGACAGCGCCGCTTCTTGTTAGCTGACCACCGTTTTCTGGGCCAAGCATTTCGGCAGGTGGCCCCCATATTACGGGGTGGGCTAATGTAGTAAACAGGACCTACGGTACACACAAAAACCTGTATATTTCCCAATTATTACCTACAATTTTTGGTCCTATTTACTTATGGTCCTGTACTTGCAACTAAAAACCAAAAAAAAATGATTGGATATTTTTCCAAGACTGCAGTGACCTTCTATTTGTTTTTGCCAGAAGGGGGCCCCTCTAAAGGAACAACTAGTTAGGCTCAGTCTAGTACGGAGGACCATAGTAAATAGGACCAATTTTTGTTAGTAAAAATAGATAAATATATAGGTTTTAGTGTGTGCCGCAGGTCCTATTTACTACATTAGCCCACCCCGTAATAGCGACTTTAATGTTTATTTTTCCCCCGCAATAGGTGACGACAGTGCCAGGGTCAAAAATATCGAGCCATGCCCGGCTCCTCTGTCACACGACGCTTGCAGAGCTCAGCTCCCTGTGTGAGTCTGATCTCTCTTTCTCTCTCGCCACGTGTGATATGACTGGGTGAGACACAGAGTATCCCCTTGCAGGTTTGTCTATTAAGCATCCTTGGTGTTACTCACTTTCCGTAGAGTCAAGCGTAGAAGAGAAGCACCTTATATTAATCCCCGAGCCAGATGACATCTGCTCGGGATGGGCTTCAAGTATGGCCCACAGATATTATAAATACCCCGAATACCGAATACGAATGCCATCCAAGTTATACGAAAACGGATCAATTACCTATGCAGAGGTAATTACCGGCCTTCCTAGCCCATACCATTACATGACCCTTTTAGAACTGCAGTCCCGTTTTGGGGACAAAACACTCTAATTCTAAGTAATTTGTCCCCAAAACAGGACTCCAGTCCTATAAGGGTTAACCCCTTAAGAACTGGTCCCACGAATTTGGGGACAAACTACTTGGAATTAGTGTGGGGCATTTGTTTTCAGTTATGAATGGGTTAAGCTTCTGTGCCGGTATATACGTGAATTCTCCAGCAGCTTTTTTTTATCTCTTCTCTTACACACTCCACGCTTTCCTTCTCCATGCCAGCGCACCCCCGTGACCTGACGTGGAGCTTTTGACAGCAGAACCCTCCCCTCTGGGACACTTTTTTTTTTTTGTTTCTACAAAAACAGAGGTATTGTGGAGGACTAAAGGCCGCCGCTGCCTCCCCTTGCTATCTCTCTCTCAAAATAGTGCTATATAATACAGTAAATATATCGTACCAGGTATGTACTACAGAGTAGTTCTTGCCCCGCAGCCAGAGCCATGCAAGTATGTACACGCTGTAAATACTGCATACATGCCATTTAAGGACAACGTAAATGTCATTTAAGGACAATGCAAGCGTCTCTCTCTCTCTCTCCCTCCCTCTCTCTCACCTGCAGGGAAAAACACAGGTCTGCAGCCGTGCAGGTTCCGTTTTCCATCCCCCCTTTAACAACGCCTTCAACGAAGGAGAGGATGCCGGTGAAGGAAACGTCCATTCCCTGTTTGAAACGATGCCGCGTACGGTATATACGTACGTACGTACGTACGTATCAGCAGCAGTGTGTGCGTGTGTGTTCTTCTCTCGTTAAGCCCCTTTGGCACCCCAAGCGGCTCAAGCGAAGGGGGGGGGGGGGGG
>MEHQ01000268.1:190201-220559 GCA_008828725.1 Saccharina japonica | reverse complement strand
TACCCGACCCGACCCCACCCGACCCGACCCGACCCGATCCGACCCGACCCGACCCGACACGACCCGACCCGACCCGACCCGACACGTGATATGATGATGTAGCTGCAGGCAGAAGCCCTACGCAAGGGCTTCTTATGACAGTGTCAAGTCTACCGTCATATATCATGTACCTGGCCTAATGGACCTCCTGACCCGCCCCGCGGGTCGGGTCATGACCCGTGATCAGCCCTGCTGATTTAAAAAAAAAAGATGGTGCGTTCTGCAGACCAGTGCAGGCAAACGCGAGGTGCAGAGGGTATGCGGGCCTATCCGTATTACCACGACACCGCGCAGCTGCAACAGAGCCACTGCGGCGGTGCATCTGTGTCCTCATGAGCATTCACTACGAGTAAGTGTCCTTATATTTCCGGACAGAGTGGTATGGTAGAATGCCGATTTTTATTCTGCGATAGCTCCCTATTTTGCAGCTGGTGACCATGAAACCACAGAGCTTGTGTCCTTCTAATGCATAGCCTGAAGACTGAAGAATCAGTACTCGTGCACTACTGAGTGTGCTGGATGCCGTTGGTTGGAGGGGTGGGCACACATTGACAGCGAATATTTACGGAGGTTTTATGCTAGGCGCCTCAAGCCGACCCTCCGACCCGAACCCTAACCCTATACTCGTAGCAGTGCGTGGTCAGTGCTTGGATGCTGTGCTTGGTAAGAATCTAGGCTAACTCGGCCGGCGTGGATGCTATGCTTGGAAAGACTCTACGGGTAGGTTGACTCGGGATGCTGTGGCTGGGAAAGACTCCAAGTTGATTGATTCGCGTGAAATGTACCCTTACCCAACCAGAGTGCCTAAATAGCTACCTTGGGAAGATTCACTATCAAGGCTTATCCCCTACCGCGTTGGTTACATACAAGAACGAGGAAGAAGATCACCAAGGACACCAACACCAGCACCAACGACAATCGCAGCAACGACGACAACAATAACAACAACAGCAACAGAAGCACCAGCAGGAACAACAACAAGCAACGACATCAACAAGAATAACAACAACAACTATACCAACAGCAGCAGCAGCAGCAGCAGCAGCAGCGCCAATACTACCAAGCAACAACAATAACAACGACAAAAATAACGACAACACTCTACTGCAGCAGTGACCGGTGTTGCTGTACACTGCCTGGTACCCAAGCACTACGCAACGACAACCACAGCAACAATGTCAGCAACAGCAACAACAACAACAACAACAACAACAACAACAACAACAACAACAGCAACAGCAACAGCAGCAGCATCACCACCACCACCACCACCACCACCACCACTAACCAACAACAATGACAACGACAACAACAGCAACTCTACTGCAGTGGCTGGTGTTGCTGCACACTGCCTGGTTACTACAGAGGGTATAATCAATCGTACGTATCGTCCCACTATGTCCGGAAATATAGTACCGTTTTGTATTAATATGTATATCAAAACAGTCCTTACATTTACGGACATAGTAGAGGTTTTCGTCATTTTTCACCTTGTTGGCGCTTCCCTCGATGCCGAGGGCAACGATAGACTCATCGGATCTAGCTGATTTCAAGTTGCCTATCTGCAACGGCATCTCCGCAGTTACGTCCATCGCCAGCACAACTCAGCCGCAGCTCCAGCACAGCAAACGGTACAGCACGGCACAGCGCCCAGGCACCAACTGCGACGCGCACACGCCAGGAGAAAGGGGTTTGTGGTCGCTGATTGGTGTAAATCAACAGTCTAGCGCTATGCCTTGCGACTCATACGAAACCCCCATGTTCCACCTTCCACCTTTCCGAAGATCCTCCAAGTTCTCCCACTGCCGAGGGCGTAGATGAACGTGGACACTTGAGCCTGCCGGCACTCCTTCCTTACTTTAGCGCCTTGCTCCTCCGTCAAAGGCTGGCCGGCAGGCCCATCTATCCTCATTCCTCAAATCATACCAGGTACTACAGCGGTATCATACTCGTACTTATCTTGGGTCCAAGATTGGTCGAATTAAACGGTACTTGCTGTAATAAAACGGTAAAACGGCCGCCGCCCGGTACTGCGCGAGATGTTGTCGGAGGCCCCACCTTCCCTTCTCACAGCCCACGGGATGGCTGCATCATCAGGAGAGTTATTGCTGGTGTGCACGCGTATCTTGAGCGGCCGCCGTCTGTCAGCGCGAGAGGCGGAACCGACGCGCAAGAGTCTGGGTCAGCCCAATATTTCCAGGGCCGTCCACGGCGGGTGGGTCGGGTCAAACCTGGCGGGTCAGGTCGGGTACCGGTGGGACCGGACCCAATGCATGATAGTTTGAAAACCTCCTGGCCAGACCCGACCCAACCCAACCCAACCCAACCCGAACCTACCCGTGAAATTTTGAGTTTTAGAAAACTCAAGTCTTTCTGATCCAACCCGCGGATTGTGGCGTCTCATCATGACCCGTGAAGAGCCCCGAATATGTTGTGCTGCCTGCCGGTGTTTTTCGAGGGGTGCGCCGGGCAAGCCTTGGAAAACCGCGCAAGAGTGTGTGCGTTGGAGGCCCACATTTATCTCTTGTTCCCATCCGCAGGGTGTAGCAGCAGCGGTTATAACATTCCCGTCGTGTTTACTGGTTGGTGTGCATCGTTTCTTAGCCTCAATGTGAAACGGCGATGCCTTCCCCCACTGGCCGCGCATCGATCCGACAATATGTATGTACGGCATGAACTTTGATGTCGACCGGCCATCGCAACAAACAGGCTGCAGATACTCGTAGTTTATACAAGAAATTGAAGAACTGAGCAACCAAACAAGGAACCAAACAAGGAATTAACCTTTAATTCCATTATTTTATTATAATACCAGTATCACTCGTAGGCTGTTCTTTGAAACGGACATGAGAAACAAATAAAAAATCCGTTTCAGAGAGACGGACCAGGACTCTTCTGGCGTGTGCACAGGGTGAAAACGGAATTAGACACAAAAGAATGGCTTGAAAAAACGCGTTGTTCCGTCAAATAACCGTGCGTGGTAGTTCGGGTGGGTATCGAGGTATCAGGTAGCGCAACGCACAAAAACATCTGTGAAGAAGGTGATTCGTTCCACCACCCTACTACAGTATATACCTGGTATGCAGCAGTACAGGACACCACATAAGACAAGAGGCTAAGGGTCATTCTTATGGGAGCCACAATTTTTCGAAAATTCCATTTTTTTTTCGCGTAATTTTCTAGATTTATTTCCATTTTCTGCATTTATTGGAACGCGAAGCGTACCAAACATTTTGCCCTCGTAGAGAACTTTCAATATTTCTAATAGTTCCCTTTTTTTTTTCGAAATTATGGAAAAAAGCTGCTCGATAAGAATGGCCGTAATAAGAAAGCCAGGCTGAGATTTAGAGGAAAACAAGAAATTCGAGAGTCAATATCGTGAAGTTAGTGTAGAAAGCACACTCTCAAACAAGAAATCCAGCCTGGACCAGATTTCCGTTTCTTACTAGGTGTCCTGTCCTGTAGCAAAGGAATGATCAACCCGTAACGAGAACAATAAAAAGGATGATCACCAACATTGCTTGGTGCGTTTTGCTCATCACTAAAAAAACAGTGGTGGGAAGTCGCGCACGTCCGTGAGTGTCGCACGGACACTAGCGAAATACTCGGTACACCGGAAACGTTCAGCGTGTCTCGCAAGATCTGCTGAATACAAAACTTCGTTCGCGAAGATTCATCGTATCATCACTCTCGCGAAGATCTTACCATCATATCTCTCGCAAGATCTGATTATCGTATGTGTATCTCTCGCAAGATATTGTTTCATCACATTTTGCGGCAAGATCAAACCATCGTACATAAATATATATCTCGTGCCCAAGAAAAGCATCAAACATTGCACTTTTTTTTTTCGTAATTTTTTATATTAGCCGGAGGAGCGGGGACATCACAAGCGTCGATGGACCAAACATAGTGAAGTCACAGCAGTAAGCCTCCCCCCCCCCCCTCCCGCCTCCCATCCCCCACCATCACGGAGAACAACACACGACATACCCTAAAGCGGGAGCTCAACTAGCTATAGCGGAAGGAGCCAACGTTCCCATCGGTCCCCCATGCTACGCTACGCTCTTTTTCTGGAGTACGCGAGTGTTGCGGCAGCGCGCCGGCAGCAGCAACAATGCCGACAACAGCAGCCTTAAGCCTTGAGGGCGTAGCAGCGCGTGGGCAGGTTGGCCTTCTTCTTGTTCTGGCGAGTCGTGGTCTTCGACAGCTGCGGACAGGAAACATATGGAGGCGGTTGTCAAAAGCAGGCGCGGGGGGGGGGGGGGATGGGCGTGAGATATAAAGGACAGAGGGTAGTTTTACCACTTCTTCGATATTTAGGTTCGTGGCGACCGAGAAATAGAGTGTAGTGTACCACTTGCTACCCTGGGCGGTAGTGCAAGAACCGTTTTTGCTTAATATTTATCTCATGCCCCGACGATCATCACATTTCTTACCAGATTAGTATTCGATACTGGCTGGCCAGCAGTCGCTGGGCCATACATGTAGTGACTTATTTCTAGATATATAGTACGACCAGGAGTTGTGTGTGGGCCGACGGTATGATATTGCAGGGGACCATATTAAATAGGACCTACTGCACATACAAAACCCTATACCATATTCTTATAATTAGATGAGCTCAGCAAAACGTCAGTTCTCGACGCTCGTGCCATTTTCATATATCAGGAAAACCTTGGTTCTCGACGCTCGTGCCTCGTACTTCCTTTCCGTATACCGTATATACCCCCCGCCGTCATGTTTGTGGTAATTCATGTACGTATTTTAATTTGATTTTGTTTCAAGACAATACGCGTTTGTCCCTTGGCATCGTAATTGCGTAATTGCGGACCTTATTCCTCCTTCGTTAGCTTCGCCGGCGGTCTGGGCCGACGGCGAAGTTCCCTTGTATATACTTGTTTTTAGCAACAAAATGTGGTCCTATTTACTGTGGTCCTCCGTAACAGCATATCTTCTGACCTGGTCCGACGTAAGCTGGCGGCGGATGGCGCGGGTCTTCCTCGGGCGGAGGTCGAGCGGCACGTACTTCTTGTCCGCGTAGTGCTCGCGGAACTGCAAACAAGGAAAAGGGAAAGCAAAGCAGATATACGGTTCAACAGAAGGAAGAAAATAAGACATGGTTGATGGAATGGGAAGGCGCGGAAATAACCATGCTTGATGAAATGGAGAGGGGGGAAAATAGACAGCACGGTTGGAGGGAAGGAAGGAAAATAGGCATGGTTGATGGATTGGAAAAGCGGGAAAATAACCATGATTGGTGGTATGGGAAGGCGGGAAAATAGCCATGGTTAATGGTATGGGAAAGTAGGCATGGCTAGTGAGAAAAAGGGGGGGGGGAGGCATGGTTTATGGGAAGACCGGAAAAGAGACACAGTGGAAACGCGGGAAGGGAAGCATGGTTAATTTAGAGAGTACAGGAAAACTTGACATGGTTGATTTGAAATACGGGAAATAAGTCACGGTACACGAAAAGGCGGAAAAAGAGACATCGTTGAATGGAATGACAAGGCGGGTAGTGAGCTATTACGGCTGATGAGAATAGGAGTCGTCACACAATTAACTCACCCTCTGCTTCTGCGACTGGTGGTACACGGTGAGAACGCGGGCGATTTTTTTGCGGACGACCGCGATCTTGGCCAGCTTGGAAGCGGCACCGCCAGTCACCTGAGCCACGCGAAGCTAAGGAACAGGGAAAGCAGCGCATGGAACAGGCAAAAGAGGGCGGCCGAGGCGGCGAGCGACGGTTACATCGAAGAGCAGGCCATCAAATTCAACAGGGACTTTCACGGTTCATGACCTCTCGCACCCACGGGTCGGGTCAGGAATTTTTCGAAAATTCACGGGTTGGGTTGGATTGGGTCGGTTCAGGATATTTTCAAACTCTCACGGATCGGATCGGGTCGAACCACCCTTGCCCTTACCGTTACTTCACCCGACCCTCGAAGTTTAATTCGGTCTGTGAAAAGCCTCGAGTGTTAATCTTAAGTGGGGTCAGTGTTATCTTAAGTGAGGTAAGTGTTAAATCTGAAGTGAGGTGAGTGTTAATCTGAAGTGAGGTAAGTGTTAACCTTTAAGTGAGGTAAGTGTTAACCTGAAGTGAGGTGAGTGTTCATCTTAAGTGAGGTGAGTGTTAACCTTTAAGTGAGGTGAGTGTTATCTTAAGTCGGGTAAGTTTTATCTTAAGTGAGGTAAGTGTTATCTTAAGTGAGGTGAGTGTTGACTCTGAAGTGAGGTGAGTGTTAAATCTGAAGTGAGGTGAGTGTTAATCTGAAGTGAGGTAAGTGTTAACCTTTTAAGTGAGGTAAGTGTTAACCTTTAAGTGAGGTGAGTGTTATCTTAAGTCGGGTAAGTGTTATCTCAAGTGAAGTGAGCGTTAATCTGAAGTGGGGTGAGTGTTAGTGAGTGTTAAGCTTAAGTGAGGTGATTGATATCTAAAGTGGGGTGAGTGTTAATCTGAAGTGAGGTGAGTATCAATCTTGAGTGAGGTGAATGCTTATCTTGACCCCTTAAGAACTGGTCCCATGTTTTCGGGGACAAACTACTTGGAATTAGTACGGGATAAGTTATTCAGTTCTGAATGGGTTAAGAGAGATGACTGTTAACCTTAAGTGAGCTAAGTGTTACCTCAAGTGCGGTGAGTGTTCTCTCACGTGTTCCACACGGTATACCCACCACGGGGCGGCGTGAAGCCCACTAACGGTAGTCCAATCCCGACGCAATTAAGGCTGTGAATCGCAGCCGATTCATCCGATTCAATCGACATCGGAGTCGCAAAATGGTTGTGATAGTTTATCGTTGTCGCATTCATAAAACTCTTTTACCGGCTATGATACATCGCCCCCCTACGCTCCGTCTCGAAAGGGATGCGTGGTCAATGGTCAAATGACTAAGGCAAGCAACAAATGAGTACGGCCCCCTTCCCCCCCCCCTCAACAGACACACGGGCGTGGGGGTTTTTGCCTGCGGGGGCCGCTCCGCTCAAACACCGTCAGGAAAATACAATCTTCTACGCCAACATATGATATGAGGGTCCAGCGCCGCAGCTCCGCAGAAGGACTGTGTGGTAAATATAATCTCCTGCGCAAACAGGTGTGATTCATGAAAGGTTAGGCCGCAGCTCTTGGGACTGAATAACTGCGGCCACGACACCTTTCGGGAAAATAGTCACGACTACGGGGACGTTCACGAGTCATCCCCGGAAACTTGTAAGAACTGATATTCACGACTACGGGGACGTTCACGAGTCATCCCCGGGAACTTGCAGGCCAAAAACCCAGGGATGACTCGTTTAAACGTCCTCGTAGCCGTGCATTTAAACCCCGCCAACGTCGTCGTGATATAAATCCCCTACGTATCTCGTTCACCAAAAAAGCACTTTTTCAAAAAAAGGCCATCATGACGCTTTTTTCGTTAAGAAGGTTATGTAAGAACAACCCTGCCAAAATTCGTTTTCCAACTCGTTTTCAATTAGGGCGCAAAAGTCTGAAAGGCGAAACGTTCCTGCTCTCTCGCTGGAACCAGCTCGTACGTAGTCTTGATATAAATCTCGCCGACGTATATGTACGTATTCGTGATTCGAATCTCGCCTACATACGTTCGTAGTCGGGATCACCAGTCCAATCCCGCAGACGTATGGTCCGTGCAGTACAGTTTTTTCCAATCTGTTTTCGGCTAATGACTTTCGAAATACGACGAGTTGCAAGAAAAGCTGAACACAGTCGTAATCACCAGGGCTGAGCGAAAAAATATTGTTTCAGCAGTTTTTTTTTTCGATGACTCTAAAATCAAGTAAGTTACAGGTTGTCGAGGACATAATCATAGCGAAATCACCTATTTTGAACAAAAGCGTGAATATTTAGCGACACACCTTTCAGATCGAAAAAAAAAAAAGTGTCCCCTGCAGATCGGTGAATGGAATCGTTTGGCAACCACTATTTCCATTTCTGTTGGGTAGAAAAAGAGTCCCATTGAATTGTTCATGACGTCTCGGGTCCAGTTTTTTGCCCGTTTCTTCTCCGATTTTTGATGTTATATTAAATTGGAAGAAAAGTCCCCTGGGCAATCTCAAGGGCTGTTGAAATCCGTTGTCTAAATGATACTACGGAAAGTACACCGTTCACCCCATTGAAATATTTTTTTTTCTGGTTTTTAGACACAAAGATGCAAAGCAACTATCATACCTTTTTTTTCCAGAAACACCTGCGCGGAAGAACAACCGTTTTAGGCGTGTTTTCGAAATTTCGATCGCGTATCGGTACTAGGATAAACATGTTCCTCAAGTGCTGGGGAAAATGTGGAAAAAAACTCTGCACGGACTATACGTAGTCGTGATTTAAATCTCGCCTATATACGTTATTAATCGGGATCTTCGGTTCCCGAATCTTTTTCACGAACGGCATCTGTTTGCGTACAAGAGAATATTTTCAGAGGCGAGGTTCCTACTTGACCGGTCCCGACGGGCAAAACCCAGGGGGCGGGGGGTTTGGTTGAGGCTAGCTCCGTTCTTTCGATTTCACTCGAAATTCAAGTGAGCCGATGTGACTTGAATTTCGAGTGAAATCGAAAGGACGAAGGCAGCCTCAACCAAACCCCGCCCCTGGGTTCTGCCTCCCGGGACCGGTCAGTAGGAATTTTGCCTCTGAAAATATCCTCTTGTACGCACGCGAATAGGTGCGGTTCGTGAAGGGTGCGGGAATTGATGATCCTGACCACGTATTTAACCCATTCAGAACTGAATAACAATATCCCACACTTAATTCCAAACGGTTTGTCCCCAAAAACGTGGGACCAGTTCTTAACGCGTTAAATCGGTTTCGCTGAGAACGATATCCGATTGCAGTTTTCCCTCCGTTCCACAACCCTACTGGTATTAGAGAGGCGAAATCCTTCTTCGTTCAATCCAGCAGCGGTTGTGCCCCCAAAAAAATCTTCGCATTAACGCCAAAAAAAAAAAACGAAAACGAAAGGCTTGGCCGAGAGAGTACTCGACAAAAAAAGAGGAAACGACCTATTTAATACACTTCGTTCCATGTATCAAAAGGACAAAAACAAGCGAGAGCTTACGTCGGGGATTTGGGGACGAAATGATGAGAGAACAAAAAAAAACTGGAAAAACAAGAAAGATCACGGAAGCGAGCTTACGTCGGGGATTTGGGGACGAAATGATGAGAAAACAAAAAAAAAAACTGGAAAAACAAGAGAGATCACGGAAACATCGGGTACTACAATAGAAGAGGTGAAATACTGAACACGCACCACTCATCGCACGAAAACAAAACACAAAACCAGCGGGTAAATATATATATATATATATATATATTTGTAATACATAGAGAAAAACAACAACTGCTGCTGTGAGATCGAGGATTTGTTGTCGAAACTCATATAAAAATATATATTTGCGAACTGTCTGTGTGTGATATCATGTGATATTTCCTTTGATCGCGCGTACTACGGGTTGTACACGTCCTCACGCCAAGATATATAAAATACATCCTGTAATATGAGGAAAGTATCGTATTTACATGTTTTGTCCCTTAGCGGCAAAAATCCCGTGCGTATAATATATACAACCATGTAACCATGTATGATTAACGTCACAGCCACGTTGCGACCGGTCGTTATCCACGTCGCAGCGCGGCCGGGAGAGGGGAGTGGCGCCTTTCACGTACGCCGGAGGGAAAAAAGGGGGAACACAAAAGACAACCTAGACCAAACAAAAAGGCGGCGACTCCTCGTGCATGTATTATACATTAGCCCGGACAATTTTTGTCCCGATCCCGATTGGGTTGAATCGAATCGGGTTCGGCTGGATTGGATCTGATTCGATCGGGTTAGATCCGATTTTCGGTCAGGTTGGATCCGATTGGGTTGGATTGGATGCGATTCGGTCGGGTTGGATGTGATTGGGTTGAATTGGATCCGATTGGATTCGATCGGATCCGGTTTTCCACCCCCCAGGGCTGTCTTACGCTGACTGTAGAACACACCAATAATACCCTGGCGGCGCTGTTATTCAGGGTCTAGAAAGTTCGACAAATCGAAACTCTGTCCATACATATACGACATCCAACATTAATCTACAATAATAGTAGTCCATATCATACCGCAGTACTCCTCTGTCCCTAAATATAAGGTCATTTAGAGTATTAATAATGAATAAAAATGTTCCTTATATCTAGGGACAAGAGTGGGTATATATTATATATTACTCACCGCCTGGAGCTCGGTTCGCAGCTCCGAGAGCTGAGCGGTCAGCTCTCCCTTCCCGAAGGTGCGAAGCTCGTGTGCCTTGACCGCGCCTGCAGTTATTATATTATCAGTTAATGGGTATAAACGCAACAAACATCGAGCACGGAAAAAAAAGGAGACAAACCCAAGACGGTTTGGATTTAGGGGGGGGGGCAGGCGGGACAAACACACGAGGGTTTGGAATTTGGGGGGGGCAGGCGGGACAAACACAATAGGGTTTGGACTTTGGGGGGTGCAGGCGGGAGGAACACAAGAGGGTTTGGGTGTAGGCGGGACGGACACAAGAGGGTTTGGGTTTTGGGGGGGCCGGCGACCGACCGACCACCGATCGGTCGGTGCGCTTTTGTGTGTGTTGCATGCGGTGTTGGGTATATCGTATCTTAAAAAGTTTTAGTAGATATATCGAAATATCAATCGTTTTTTTTTAAATATCGTACCGAGTACGTTTTGCCCTCCATGAAAAAAGGAGGCAAACACAACAGGGTTTGGATTTTGGAGGGGGCAGGCGACCAACCGACCACCGACCGGTGTACTTTTGTGTGTGTTGCATGTATCATTCGTATCCAAAAGTTTCGATAAATATCGCAATACCGAACGTGTTTTTTGCCCTTCACCCCCTGGCCCCCCCGTGCTTTTTACGCAGATACCGAACGAAAACTTCGACGTATCAAAACACCGACATCGTAAACTTCGATAACTATTCTTGTTTAACGGTATCGTACATATCGAACTCGACTGCTGTATTATTACCGGCTATATAGTAAATAGGACCTACGGTACACAGAAACCTACGTACGAGTAGATATTTCCCTCTTTCAACGAACACTATTTGGCCCTCATATTTACTATGGTTCCCGGTAATAGCACTACTGTGTTCCTTCTTCGCACATGAAACCGATATTTTCCTATTTTTCCTCGTCCCTTAATCGCTTCTCAAGGTCCAAACGGATCGCGACAGGTTTGAGCGCTCAGCAGTGAGCAGTTACACCTTTGCTGCCTGCACGCAGTCGTGAACAGGGTGTTCGCGCGAATAATTTGGTTGAAACCAATCCGGTTGGGTTTCTTACAGTATGTTTATAACCAGAGTATATATAAAGAGGATCCCAACCCACGAAAAAAATGGATCGTCTTAAGGTTGTGGCAGCAAAAAGTGGCCACAATTCCACTTTGAACCTGATTACTCTTGGGCTGTGTTAACTCTCAGAAAGGTTCTCAGGAAAGTTCCATGAGCTGGGTCATTTATTTGTCAAGGACTCAAGAACCCCAACCACACTGGTCCCATTTCGCAAACACACTTTGATGTAACCGGGCCCAAACCCAGCAGCCCGACCCGACTTGGTTCGTGCGGCCGATGCTGCCTGCGTTTGTCGTTCCCGATCCCCCGTTGCAAGACCAAAGAGGACTGAGACTAGGTGTATTACATTCACTGCTTGCTGTATATACGAGACCAGGAATATGTTTTCGAACCTCAAGCTAAGCTAACTTCAGTCAGAAACCAAACCGAATCAAACCACTTCAAGCCAAGCCAAGCGAAGCCATGTTAAGCTAAGCCAAGCTAAGAAATGCTAAGCTAAGCCAAGCTGGGCCAAGCTAAACCAAGCTAAACCAAGCCAAGCCAATACGCCTACTCGTAGCCTAGCCAAGTCAAGCCTGACCTCGGGGGAGAGAGAGTCGGCGTGGCAAACGAGTCGAATTTTGCTATGTCACAAGCATCTGGAGGTATATACTTCCACAATGAATACATACCCGTACGGGGGAGCAGCGGACACCCCTTGATCAACACCTGGTGCTGTACCTACCAGGCAATAGTTCTACTGCGGCTGTAGTTGACTTTACCCGCGTTGCTCACGAGGCAAGTCTATCACTAGATCATTAGCCTCTTTCGGACCCCTTATAAGGGACCTATTTAAGGGACCTTTGTAAGGGATAAGCGATCAAAACAACGATACCTTTGGTGTTATCAAACCGTCTACGAGCAGCGTGAGAGCCCAGCGTTACGGGTATAACTCGTAGCATCATCTTGCGCCCAGATGCCGTACAAATCCTTGCGTTGTATACGACCCACCTCGGAGACCAATTTGTTTTTATGTCATCCCCACATCACGCAAGTGGCTGTTGTAAACCATCACATGCTACAGCAGGGGTTCCCCAATAAGGCGGTGGTGTGCCAGAGACAGCAATATAACCGCCTCATAGAGGAAAGCCGCCTTATTCCTTCCAGGTTAGGAGTGCGATTCCCCAGTCGCGCCAAGCGATTTTGACCGCCTTATATCAGGATACCGCCTTATAAACTCAGACCGCCTTATTGGGGGACCCCCACTGTATCATACCGTCAATTTTCTCCCTCTGGAGTCCCGAGAGGCCTCTTACTGAAAAAAAAAATAAAAAAAAACACACACACACACACACATACAGCTGTGAGATCGAGGATTTGGTCGAACCTCATCTTTGCAAGCTGAGTGGGATACTAGTGATACTTCGATCGCGCGAACTACGACGGGTTTTGAGGGGAACAAAATCTGACAGCTGTGGAACTCAAGGAAGCTCTTATATACCCTTCTTTTACGTATACTACTTACTGCCGTGCACATCAACTATAACGTACCCAGGTAATTACAAGTGGTTTGTCCGAACAACGGACAGGACGGTCCGGTCCCGTTTTGGGGGGAATTAGTTGGAACTTTAGAGTCAGATACTCCTATCATATGTATATGTTGATGTGCATATATGCTGCTGTGCAGTAGTATTAATAAAATAAGTGCGTAATCCCTTTGGGAGTTCAGTCGCCGAAAAAACGCGACTTGATTATAGTACAGCATCGGCCGCAAGAGAGCAAACAGCCCGGGATGTTGGGGAGGGGGATAGGGGATGCATGCATGCGCCCAAAGTGCATCGAGAGAGACGTGTGTTCGTACGACACGTGCGCAGCATGGTCGTACTCGTACAACTGCTACTCGTACTGCTTACGAGTACAGACGTGTGTTCGTACGACACGTGCGCAGCATGGTCGTACTCGTACAACTGCTACTCGTACTGCTTACGAGTACAGACGTGTGTTCGTACGACACGTGCGCAGCATGGTCGTACTCGTACAACTGCTGTTCGTACTGCTTGCGAGTACCTGCTGGTACACGTTCCTCCCATGACGGGCGAGCGCTCTACATACGAGTAAAACCCAATGCATCCGATGTACTAGTACGTATATACGGAGCCAAGAGGTGCCGGTATACAGCAGTAGGTGGGCAGCCCCTTTAAGGGACCCCGTGATAAGGGAAAACGGTGTATCAGGGACCTTTCCTCAATTGTCTGCCCACCATTTTTGCCCACTCGTACCAGGTACTAACTTGACTGTAAAGGGGCCGGTTACAACTCTGATAAGGGACGTCGGCATATAAGGGACCTCCAATCCCGAACGCCCCTACTATTAATAGTAGGGTCCCTTAAAAGGGGCCTGAAAAAGGTCCCTTAAAAGGGGCTACCTACTGCTGTACCGTGCACCAGGCAGGGGAAGCTGCTGTACGTTACGGGTTACGCGTACTCGTAGCGATGTCTTGTCTATTGTGGGAAGCAGAAGTGCAGCCACGTTTTCGAGCGTAAACTACTTGGAATTGATGTGGGATAATCTTTGCAGTCGTAAAATAATGTTGGGGACGTGCAGGCGGACACAATAGCTTGCCAACTTCAAGGCTCGGCTGATGGCACAAGTCCCTTCGCTAAGGACACATCGTAGGGACTCTACAGCTGTCCAGCCGAGCGTAATGCAGGAGGAGAACAGCTCTGGACCGATGGAAGCCCTATAACCCGATAAAAAATGCAAGCAGCAACACAGAAGAGCAAGGGATGAGCTCCAAACCCCTTGCGAAGATAGCTGAGCGAGGAAAAAGAGACTGGTAAACCGACACCGGCCCATCACAGACACATTGGCAACTTCGTGATGCATAGGTGAAGCACAGTGCTCAGGGCCGGGTCAAGAGTACCAAGTCGTGGTGGTGCGCGAGAGTGCTTTGGCGAGCACAATGACCACAAAAATACAGCTGTGAGAGAGACCAACAAACCTCGATCGTAAACTCATGGGAGAGAGGCGCATCCATCCATAACCAAACCCAACGCATCACCAAACCAAAGGCAAAAGAGGCGAGGTAAAGAGCACGTCAGACTCTAAACCAGGCATGGCAGCCTACTCACCCATGGTGTTAAAGCTCCTGTGTACCCTCGCTCCAAGGGATGTGATCCAACAACCCGCGGCCACGAGAACGATCACACATGAAGGAGGCGTTTACGCAAACCCCTATCCCCGAACCTAAAGTTTTATCCTATCTATGGAAACCCTGTTGGACCAGATTCCGGTTCCGGAACTCACGGTTGCGCCCCTTGACAACGGTGCCTCCCTCGCCCAAACCTAGCCAGACACGCCGTGCAGTGGGTGAAGGACACAAAGCGGGTAGAGAGGACTTCGGCGTGAACGGCATAGATAATGGCGGCGAGATTACTCCCTCTCGAGCTGATCGATAAGTGCATCGGATCGAGACTCTGGATCATCATGAAGGGGGAGAAGGTCAGCTCAAACCTTACCTTTTGCCTCCTATGCTAGCATAGCTGTTTGCACTGCTTGTGTCGAAGGGAAGGCGGGGTGTCAGCCGGGACGGACGCGCCCGTGTTGCTGCCCGGCAGGCCAGACACAGCCGCAGATTTTGACTGGATTGTCGGTGCTTGTTTTCAGGTTTCGTTTTTTGGCTGTCAGCCGTTTACCTCTTCCTCTAGTCTCAAGTCTGCCAGCAGCGGAGCAGGGAGCAGGGAGTGGTCGACCTTTGTTGCCTCCCCCTGAAGGTCACGCAAGGCAAGGGAGGACAAAGATCTGCATGTGGATGCAAGCGGATCATGCCATGAGTGAACCTGTTCGCCAAGCGCCCCCCTTCCCCCCCTTGCTCACCGCGATCCTTGCCGAAACGCGCACCATCTCGCACGTCGTCCCATATGCATCGGCCATGCTGCAAGCGCGGAATGCGTGCATACCCCGAGCCTTTCCCATGTCGGACAGTTCGGCTTCGTACGGTACGCTTTTGGGATGTATTTGTGGAGGATCTGTACAGTACAGATCCCACCCCCGGGGAACCTGTCCTAGATCATGCAGATTATACGGCTCCCACGCGAAAACGTGAGCTAGATCATACAGATGAAGGAATGTATCTGCCCTGAAAGATAGTATAGCTGTCGCTTTATGGGGGAACCTATTCTCACGGGGGACCATACGTCGTACCTGGTAGTAAACGCATACCAGGTACCCGGTAGTAAATGTGTGTGTGTTCTTCACATTAAACCTTCTTTTCTACCCGTCGACATCCAGCACACCCAGTGTCCGTGCCGATTCTTCATCCTAAAAAGGTACCAGTTCTGTGGTCACAAAACTACGACACAGAGATACTACGCTCAGTGCAGTAAGCAGAGCAGACAATGCAATGCCATATACGACAGGCAAGACCTACCCTGCTAGCAATCCAGGTGCATGCGAGAGAAAAAAAGTAAATAGGACCTACAGTACGGGTACACACCAAAACGTACCTGGTAGATACTCGTATATATGTACTCGTACATGTTTCCCTATTTTTACTATTGATAACAATATTTGGTCCTATCCACCATGGTCCCCCGTGATAACACTAATTAGGACCTACCAGGGTAACACGCAGGACTGTTCACGGGTCGGGTCAGACCTCGTGGATCAGGTCGGGTCGGGTCGGGTGAAAGAGTGACCCGACCAGATCCGTGAGAGTTTGAAAAAATCCTGAGCCGGCCCGATCCAACCCGACCCGACCCGACCCGACCCGACCTGACTCGACTCGAACCGTGAAATTTCAAAAGGTTCTGACCCTACTCGAGGGTTGATTCATGACCCGTGAAGAGCCCTGCTGATATGGTGTCTAAACGTGGAGGGATACGAGTACCTGTTTTTCGGTCCCATCGCCGGTTCTGATTACTATGCCCACCGGTAATGTGTCATTACCGGGTAATGTGTCATTACCGAGGGAACATGGTAATCAGAACCAGATATGATGTGTATGGTAAGCATAGGGGAGCACATAGGGGGGCACATGGTTTTTTGGGTCCATCGTGGAGTGTGGGTTCTTATTACGGTGGGTACCCCTATTCAAGAGCGCCCCAAGATAAGAGCATTCGGGATTTAAGAGCGGTCAAATCGGCATGTCCCGCCTATACTAAAAGCTAGGTATATTGCCCACTACAGATAACAGCAATGTGTAGTTAAGAGCGCTCGTTTTGGTTTGCTACGGGGCGCTCTTAAATCGGGGTACCCAGTGCTGTACTATGGTTCCCCGTAATAGGAGGTCGCGTATTTGTAGATGTCGTCAATTTGTGTGCGTTGGTGATGGTAGGCAGCAAGCAGAACAGCAGCAGTGGACAATCAAGCGCTGTTGTTTGTTGTTGTTGTTGCTTGTCTCGTCGCCATCAAAGAGAACGGTTCGTACTCGTATCATACATTCATACGGAAGCCAAGCATACAGAATCAGGAGCCGGGAACGAAAGGCGTCATACGAGTTCGTGGCATGAGGCACGACCGCCGCCGCCGCCGCCACCACCACCACCACCACCACCACCACCACCACCACCACCACCACCAGGCTTTGCGTCCACTCGTAGCCCCGCTCTTCAGTCGAACCCTCTCCCTGTTCCTGCTTCGGCTCGCCGCTTGTCGCTGGCTGGCGCTATCCCTCCCCTCGGCCGACTATATGTACGTGTGTGCTCGCCCATACGGAGGAAGAAAAACAGAAAAAAGTAGTCGGGAACGGGGAAAGACGAGTGCGTGACGAGAGGCAACACCACCACCACCACCACCACAGCCACCACCACCACCACCACCACCACCACCACCAGGCTTGGGCGTCTAGCTCCCCTCCGCAGTTACACCATCTCCCTTCCTGCTTCGGCTCGTCGCTGGCTGGCGGTATCGCTCCCCTCGGCCCGTCGCTGTGTTGTTGCTGCTGCTGCTGCTGCTGTGGAAGAAAAGGGGGAAAAAGAGATACCGCACGAACACACACCCACAATCACCACCACCGCTACGGCCCACCACCACCACCAGGCTTCGCGTCTAGCCCTGCTCCGCCGTCGACTCCTCTCCCGTCCTACTTCGGCCGACGCTGGGTGCGTGTGGTTGGGCCTCTGCTGCTCTGCTGCTTTTGCTTTCGACAGTCTTGATAAAACCAGGAACACGACAACCCCTTTTTGATTTTGGGAAACGCCTGAGCATGTCATTGCAAACCATTTCGTATGGCACATGTAACACTAAAAGTTCGAAAGGGATCCCTCTTTTCTTTTTTGGCACTGTCAGAGTTAGAAACCTCCATGCATTCGCTCGTGAAACATCTACCGTACGTAGACAATGTAGTCGGAATCGAGGATGTGTCCCGATGTGCGGAGGCTGTCACGCGTACCAGGCACACGCCTTACCGTGTTTTGAAACCCCTACGAAAACATTCCAAATACCAAATACCATTCACGTCAGTTTCACCGTAGTAAAAACCGTGCGAGGCCAAAACCCACGCCCCGTCTTAAAAGTACCATACACGGCTTGCAAAATTGAGCTTCCGAGCAATCATTTTGTTGATGTAGGTAGGTACTGTGCTACAGCAGCAGTAACCAGTAGCCTACTGAGCTGTTTTTTTTTTGTCATTTTCTCACATGGGTTCCCGATCCGTGATAACCTTTTCCTTTTTTTTCATTTTCACCAACAAAACGCAAGAGTATGGCGTAAGAAAAGTCTGTATAATACAATTCTCACTCTACGAGGTATTGTGCTGTAGGTATCAATCACTCTGGGCGGAAAAGTAAGGGCTGTTGTGGCATGAATTATGAACACCAAATGCCTCCTTACGTTTCCGTCGAGGGTGGTACACGGTCAGGCTAGGCCCAATTCGCCCGCTCGTGAGCTGATTGGCCGGTGCGGTGTACTACAGTATGTACACCGACATGTCTTTTTAAGTGTGCGCGTAGTGAAAAACAAGGCACCTGCCAACCTGCTGCACTCCCGCCCGAAGATGTGAAAAATGAAAAGCACGATTTCAATGAATGTCCACGCTTCGTTTGAGGTGTACGATGTGCTTCAGTCATGATGTATATCGTACCTTTTTTTTTCTCCCCGAGGCATTCTTCCACTCCATACAGTACCGGCCCGCTCATAAGAAACCATAAATGGGGTTAGGCTGACTTTCTTATTTGAGAAAGGGGTGTGTCCCACACTAACTTCAGTATAATAGTTGTCGCCTTTCTTTTTTCCCCCGTAATGTTTAGGCTGAGTTTCTTGTGGGGCACTTTCTTATGAGAGGGCCGAAAGTGTACTCGTACGTTTTTGATTTTTTTTTGAGCCTGCCTATCCTGTGACCACAGACTATCTTTTTTGGCGATGACGTAAGGTGAGAAAAGACAACAATATAACAGCAACCACCACAACACAACAACAAGCAACAAACGACAAACAACTGCTGCATACCTGGTGATGATATTTTATTTTATTTTATTTGTGACAAATGGCAGGAACTGGTGGGCACGTTGAGAGGGTTCGACGACTACGTCAACATGGTGCTAGACGACGTCACGGAGTACGAGATAGACGCGGACGGCACCAAAAGGAAGGTTCATCTAGACCAGGTGGGTGGGCGTGTGGGTGGGTTTGCAAGAGGGAGGCGTATTGCGAAAGGGGTAGGATAATCAAGTGAATACCCTCAGAAATATCAGGTGCTATATACCTCTACCGTACCATGCGTTGTGGGCGGGGCTGGGTGGGTGTGCGGGAGGGAGGCGTATTGCGAAAGGGGTAGGATAACCAAGTGAATACCCTCATAAATATCAGGTGCTACCTCTACCGTACCATGCGTTTTTCGGCGTGTGGGTGGGTTTGGGGGAGGGAGGCGTATTGCGAAAGGGGTAGGACAATGAAGTGAACACCCTCATAAATATCAGGTGCTATATACCTCTACCGTACCATGCGTTTTCGGCGTGTGGGTGGGTTTGCGGGATGGAGGCGTATTGCGAAAGGGGTAGGACAATGAAGTGAACACCCTCATAAATATCAGGTGCTATATACCTCTACCGTACCGTACCATGTGTTGTGGGCGAGTCTGATCTAGACGACGTGGATGGGCGGGTGTGTTCGGTATATAGGGATGGGGAATCACAGCCGATACGTACGTACGTATTTGGAAAACCAAGCGCGACTTTTCAACTTTCATGGGGGTTTACGTACAGATATGTACGTTACGAGTAGTTTTTTTTTTGTTGGTGGATCTGTTTTCAAGGTTTTCCGTATTTTTTTGGGGGGGGGGAATATCACGTCTCAAGACGACGTTCAGGTACGATATGATATACCAGGTATATATATATATATTTATATATGTGACGCTAAACAAATAGCACTTGACAGGGAGCGTTTGGTTCAGTTACATACTTGGTCAGGTTCGGTTGGATGATTTTATCTGACTCAATCGTACGATTCGATCGACATCGCCAATCGCAGAATGGAACCCGTCGTTTTGCGCCTTCGAAATCGTAAAATGGAGACGAATTTATTGTTGTCTTATTATTTGTTAACGTCTTTGACCGGCTATATTGACCGCCGCGGGGAGGGGGGGGGGGGGGGTGTACTCATGTCGTGCACGGCCGTAGTCATATGACCATAGGGAGGGGGGGGGGGGGTGAATGGGGCTAGCGTCGGGTGACCGATTGCACTCGGAATTCAAAGGAGCCGGCTTATTGAAATAAACCGATTAATCGGTTTGTTCGGCTTCATACGAGCACATCGATTTTGTTCTGGTATCAATCGATATTTCCCTCCGATTCACAGCGGTCCTACCTTTTTCTGTCCCCGGAAATATCGCCTGCAGTGGAAACCCTTAAAACAGGTGTCTTCCCCCCGGTAATCTCACTCAATGTACAGAAGTTTGTCACATTCGTAGCAGTATTCGGAAAATGGAATGCTTCGTATAGTATATATACTATTGTAGTTACCTTCGTCGTCGGTCAACCTACCCGCCCCCCCCCCCCGNGCGCCCTCCCATACAATGCCTCCGCCGTGCCCCCGCTTCCTGGAAAACCCTATACTGCCTGGGTCCACTTGGACAACCTTATCCCCCCGCCTCCCACTTAATGCCTCCGATGCATCCCGGCCTCCTGGAAACCCTTGTACTTCCTGGCCCCAGCTGAACAAAGTTTGCTTACCCCCCCCCATCCCCGCCCCCCCGTAATGCCTCCGCTTCAACCTCGCCTCCTGGAAACCCTTATACCTGCCTGGTCCCACGTGAACAGATTTTGCTAAACGGAAACAACGTGGCGATGCTGGTTCCAGGGGGGAGTCCAGAATATGCGTGAGGGTACCGGTACCGTTTTTTTTTGCGCTACAGTATAGGCCTACGTACGAAGAATAAATAATCTATTGTACTACGTCGTTCTCAACGAGAAAACTTCAGGCTTACTCTTTTTTTTTTGGGGGGGGGGGGAACGCTTGAGATTTTTTGGGGGGTGATAAGTCGTGCTCAACGGCGAGCACTCCACTAACTCTTATAGTATAGCCTATGCCCGAAGGGTGCTTAAGGCTTGGTGTCACAACACGGTTTCCAACCTTTTTCAGAGTAGGCGTTTCTTATTGGCGGGGGGGCATATACTGTAGCGGGGGGAAGCGGAGGGGGGTATGATGTGCGGGGGCAGTGGGGTAGCGTTGGGGTAGGAGACAAGGGGGGGTGTACTCATGTCATGCACGGCCGTAGTCGTATTACCATAGACCCTCGCAACCCTACATTGCCGGGGCGGAGCACGTCGGGTTTTCACGACCCGGTGGCTTTTGGTGGGCAGGGGTGGGCAGGAGGGTTCCATCGTCGACGATACACTTTTTTAGAGAGCTTGAGGGCTTTGTCGGTGGGGGGGGTGGGGGGGGGGGGGGGGGGGGGGGGGGGGTAGGGTCGAATTGTCCCCTGAGCGCTTGGCTGGGTGCCAACGCCTTGGGGCTGTTTGTACTCGTACGACTGATTTGATTGGCTGACTGACTTGGTTGCAGCAGTTCGTCCGCTTTTGTAACGGTTTTCGCCCCGAGAAGTAACCTCGGTTCAAGTCTAGAAGTAACCTCGGTTCAAGTCTAGAAGTAACCTCGGTTCAAGTCTAGAAGTAACCTAGGTTCAAGTAGCGGTTTTGTAACGGTTTTCGCCCCCGAGAAGTAACCTCGGGTCCTCCGCTTTTGAAACTGTTTTCGCCCCCGAGAAGTAACCTCGGTCCCTCCGCTTTTGTAACGGTTTTCGCCACGAGGAATGAGTAACCTCGGAGCGGCGTAGCAAGGGGGCGAGTAATTTGACCAAAGCGTCGTCGTACATATGAAAATGACAAAAACTAAAAAAACAAAAAACGTGTCGAGTAAAAATTGTCGAGAACGAGAATTTTCGGTTGTAACAACGTGTCCAGTAAAAAAATCGTCGAAAACGAGAATTTTCAGTTGTACTCAGGGCATCGTTGGAAAAAATAAAATGGTGATTGAAATTGTTGTCTTGGTTCTTTCAATGCAACAATTGGCAGATCCTAATTACAAAAAAAAAAAAAAAAAAACTGACATTCTCAAATGATCACTCGCATACAGGCTGGATTTCTTATTTGAGCATATGTGAGTTCTACACTAACTTCGGTGTTAATAACTCCCAGAATTCCCTTTCAATAGTTTCCTGTAAATATCAAGCCTGAATTTATTGTAGAGCCAGTTTTTTCTTCGTTGGTGTCCTGTATTGTCTCACTCTGTGGCCGAAAATATAATCCACGTTTTGACTCTGATAGGAGTATCAAACGGGGACTATATTCCCGGCAGAGGCCAGAAGAATGGGCATGTCAGGGTCGGAAGGGAATTGGCCAGAGAGGTTATAGCGCCTGTTATAGCCCCCAAGATTCCTGGGACAAAGCTACGAGTCCTTCATGCAGCACTACTGTTGTAATACATAACAAACACTTAACACTTACGTAATATGTTCTGATTTACCCCAGTACAGTACAGGACACCTAATAAGAAACAGGCCAATAAGAAAGCCAGGCTGATATCTAGAGGAAACATTAGAAATTCGGGAGTCGTTATCTTGAAATTAGTGTAGAAAGCACCCTCTCTCAAATAAGAAATCCAGCCTGGACCAGATTTCCTGTTTCTTATTAGGTGTCCCGTACTGTATAATGGTACATATATTGGAAGGAAATTGGGCAGGTTTTCGCGCCTTTTACCGATAAAAATGCGCCCCCGAGATTTCCGGGACAAAAGCTACGGCATGCAGCACTATTATAACTGTACATGCCAACACCTAATATGTTTTTTTAGTTACCACAGTAGTAGTAGTGGTACATTTTGGACGATTGCTACGTACGGTAGAGGTGAAGCCATGTTTTTTCTGAGGGCGTAAGATGTAAAGATACGCCACTACTGTCTTACGGCCGCGGTGTCATGATGCATTAGTTTAGGCAGTATGGGGCAAGCCCGACAACTCTGTGCGGGTTCACTCTGGTTACTCTCTTGATCACTCGCACTCACACGTGTTTGGTTCCTATGATGTTATTAGCGGTTCCTTGCCTCTCCAGAAGTTATGGGCAGGAGAGGGCAAGTACTCACCTCTTCTCAGCAAAGATGTCAGGAGACGGCACTTTGACCCCTTGACTGACGGCAATTTGTCTTTTTTTATCCTTGACTGACAGCAAAACTACTAGGTTTTACGAAGTGTCGTAGTGTAGAACACTCGGATCCACACGTTTGACCGATGCCCGTTTTCCCTTGACTGACCGTCTCCTGACATCTTTGCTTCTCAGAGGAATACATAAATAGTAACGCCTCCGGAACCATGAAGGGGAAACGGGGATACCATGACAAGGAACTGTCGTACACCTCACAAAAAAATGGCTTTGCAGGGAACGAAAAAGTGTACCTGGTGTCATATATACGTCCCCGATGAACAAATCCCACGGGCTACGTAGTCGTACATATAAGAAAATGAAAAATGCTGCAACACAAGAAGAGTCGGTGAAGCCATTCATTTGGGGGGGCGGCATTACTATTATTGGTATACGTTTGTCTAGTATTCTAAGGATGATTGATTGATGATTGGGATAGGTGCATGTGAATGGTGTGGTATGACTGAAATAAGAGCTGCACATTGTCAGATGGCAAATAAAAAAAGGAATCATACGAAATAATAATGATTTATTCCGAGGATTTTGGGTTAACCCCCTTAAGAACCGGTCCTCCCCCGTTTTGGGGGGAAAACGACTTGGATTTAGTGTAGGATAAGTTTTTCAGTTCTGAATGGGTTAAGGAGCCCGATCATTCAGAAAAAAAAACAGCCAAAAAAGGTATAACTCTCGTATCGTAGCACGCGTCTGTCTTTGGATCGACTTTTTCTTGGCTATATACAGGTACACATCATCGGGATCTGGTTGTGTTTTTTACTGCGGGCGATCGGCTGGAAAATACAGCGCACCCGCAAGCGGCGACGGCGGCGGCGGCGGCGGCGGCGAAAGTTTCAAAAGCGAACGTTTCAAAAACGAACATTTCAAAAAGCGAAAACATGTTTTGACCAGGAGGCGTTACTGGTGTTGCAGTCATGTAGGACGGTTTTTTTTTGTGTCCAAGGCGGAACATCTGCGAGAACTTATTTTGGTCACAAGCACAACACCTTGCGTTGAAGACTTATTGTCATGGTATTCATGGCACCAGGAGAGGTTACTGCTGTTGCAGTCGTATAGAACGTTTGTCCGTGTCCAAGGCGGGACATCTGCAGGAACACATTTTGGTCAGAAGCACAGGGAGGAAACACCACCTTGCGTTGAAGTCTTACTGCCATCGTATTCATGGCATCCCCGTTTCCCTTCTATTGTCGAGGTGGCGTGTTTCTGATAGGAACACGCCGAGCAAATATTATTTGCTCCCCCGCTTTCCCAGAATTCTCTCTGACAAGGAAACCAGAGCGGCGATCATACAATATCATCAAAACATCATATTGTTGTGACTTACTGAGCGCGTCTCGTTATTATCTCTCTCCGACTCCTCGAGTGTATGCCGTACGTACGCGTATGCCGTACGTACGCGTACCGGTTCACACAAAATGACGCCGTGTGGGTGCGCCCCCGCCCCCCCCCACCTGTACCGCCTCTTGCACGTTACATTGCCTTCATCTATTAACATATCACACGGACCAGACCACACAAGTCATACGATACGCTTTTTTTTCAACCTTCGCGTTTTTAAGCCGCATTATCAAGTTTACGCTTTTGTCACCCCACCGCCACCCAAACCCATCCGATAGCCGCCAGAGGATTTTCTTCTCGAATATACTTCGTATTCGGGGATTGCGTTCGGCGGAACCATTTTTTTTTTCTGTGTGTGTGTTTTTGTGTTTTCAGTGGATTGCCACGAGGCCACATCGCGCCACCCTGAGGCAATCCGTGGCCACCGTGCGGTAGGACCCCCTTGCTTCGTCGTGAAGGATGGCTAAGAAGTCCGTCATCTGATGACATAGACATACATATATACCAATACAAATATACCAGTACATATAATATGTCCCGCGTTGGGTACCCCGCGTAGGTACAGTTGGTTGTCCCGCACGAATTGTCCCGCGAAGTTTGTCCCGTATGGTTTTTTGTCGCGTAGGTCGCCCCGCGAAAGTTGTCGTCCCGTATGGTTGGTCCATTTTGTTTTTGGTCCAGAGTAGTAGTAGATTGTCCCACATGCGTTGTCCCATGCATTAGGTTAGCGTAGGGGTTCCGCGTTAGTGAGTTATCCCGCGAAGGTTATCCCGCGAAGGGTATCCCGCGAAGGTTATCCCGCGTAGGTTGTCCCGTATAGATTGTCCCGCGTAGATTTTCCAGTGTATAATGTCCCGCATGTGTTGACCGCGTAAGTTTTCCCGTGTAGGTCACCCCGCGAGGATCGTCCCACGTAGGTTGTCCCGCGCACGTCATTCCACGTTGGTTATCCCACATGAGTTGTCCCGAATAGGTTGTCCCGGGTTGGATATCCCGCGAAGGTTGTCCCGCGTACGTCATCCCGCGTTGGTTATCCCACATAGGTTATCCCGAGTAGGTTGTCCCGCGTTGATTATCCCATGTAGATCATCCCGCGCAGTTTATTCCGCGCAGATTATGCCGCGCAGGTTGTTTGCGTTGTACGAAGTATAAATAGCAGATTTGTCCCATCGGACAGAGGCACGAGGGGCGGAACAAGAATAAGGAAAAATCGCGACGTGTGGGGGGGAAAACATCCGTTGAAAGCAGCGTTAAAGTTAACGTTACATAGAATCCGTCGGGCACCGTTACCGGTAGAGTAGTATACACTTTTGGCCAACGGAGCTCTACCCTATAGTATCGTTGGAATTCCCCGTGCTTTTCACGGTTTCGCTGTACACCTACTTCGCCATTGTAGTTTTCCGAACATATTTTTCCCATCAAAATCAATTGGTTGGGTGAGAGGTATATTGTACTAATGACTTCCTGTTTCGGGGGGCCATAGTAAATAGGGACCAAATTTATTTGTAAAAATAGAAAAAAAACTTCGAAATATGTAAGTTTTTGTGTGTACCATAGGGTCCTATTTACCAGGGTCCTCCGTAACAATCTTAACAATAACTTACTATGTAACAGTAGAGAGGTCCTATACTATAGTAATATGTCGTTTCGACCTCCTGGACTTCGATGAGTCGCTTCAACACGATCTCCGTTGGGTGCTCGGGGGGTTAATAAATATAAATACTACATTAAAAAATCAACTTCAAAGTATAAAGTATCGAAGTACTGTACCAGGTATCAATTATCAAAATAGCAAAATAGCAAAATAGCAAAATAACCAAATAGCAAAATAGCAAAATAGCAAATCAAAACATCAAAATAGCAAAACATCAAAACATCAGAACATCAAACCATCAAACCATCAAAACATCAAAACATCAAACCATCAAAACATCAAAACATCAAAACATCAAAACATCAAAACATCAAACCATCAAACCATCAAACCATCAAACCATCAAAACATCAAAACATCAAAACATCAAAACATCAAAACGTTAAAACATCAAAATATCGAGATATATGAGATGATGACTCGCCTCCTCCTCCGCGACCTTGATGATTCGCTGCACCACCGTCTCTGTCGCGTGCTCGGGGGGGCGGCCTGTCACTTCTACCCTGACGCGGTGGGACAGCCCGCGCTTGTTCCACAGAAGGGAAGCCAGGTCGTCTGTGAGCTGCATGCAATACGCGTTGTTGGTACAACCAGGTCATCTGTGAGCTGCACACACAAAGTATATTCTTTGTAAAATACCAGCATGCCAGATTGCCCAATCAACTTTTTTTGTTGTTGGTGTAAACAAATCCTCCAGGAAAAGGCTAAGCTATACTATCAATAACAGTCGACAGTAGACAGTAGACAGTAGGCAGTAGACAGTAGACATTAGACAGTAGACAGTAGGCAGTAGGCAGTAGGCAGTAGACAGTAGACAGTAGACAGTAGACAGTAGACAGTAGACAGTAGACAGTAGACAGTAGACAGTAGACAGTAGACAGTAGACAGTAAACAGTAGACAGTAGACAGTAGACAGTAGACAGTAGACAGTAGACAGTAGAAAACAGTAGACAGTAAACTATACCTGGTACACCAGTAGTCTAGACTCGTATCGGAGATTTCGTTTGCCGCTTTTTTCCGAACGAAAAGAGATATTGGTGTGGAGGAATCGAACGGCATCCCTCTGCGGTATAACTATTTTGCCGCTATAGATGTTGTGCAGGATTTGTACGGTACAAATCCAACCGAGAAAACATGTGCTATGTATGTGTACGGTACAGATGCAACCGAAAAAAACATGTGCTATATATTATGCAGAATACACGGCTCCTGCACCTGCCAACAATGAGCTAGATCCTGCATACAAATCATGCAGATCAGTAATATATCTTCCCTGAAATATCTTGATCATGAACTGGGAATGATTTGTATGATCTGTATGATCTGTATGATCTGTCCGAGGTGATAATTATTATTGATGGTTTGTATACCTATCATATATAGGTCGCGGGATTGGTTGCCCATCCGGTCGCCCGTTCCTTTTATGCCCAAAGGCATTTTTTTTAGGTGAGGCGATGAGCCTCTTGACCTAATTTTGACAGATACGTACGTGAGAAAAAATTCCCAGCATTCTGTCAGTCACCGCCGTTGAAGCCACCGCGGGGAAAGCCTGTCTCCAAAAGCCCTTCTAACTCTGCACCTCTAAAGTAACCCGGGATATATCACGTGTGCACTTTGCCCTGCCTCACCTATAACGAGCATATATACAATAGGTCCTGACAGGGAAACACACAGAAATACTTCGAAGTCTCAGGGGGGCGGGACCCACCCCCCCCCCTTGGTTTCAGGGGGGGCGGGACCCACCCCCCTCCTTGAACAACGTGCGTGCCAATACGAGCCCACCGAATTGAGAGGTTGTCGACACCTTGTGGGGGTTTGATTTTTTTTGTCCGGAATTTAGCCAAGAAGGGTATCCGAATTGTTTCCGAATTGAGAGATTGTCGACACCCTTGTGGGGTTTGAAAAAAATCGGAATATTGCCAAGGGTATCCGAATTTCATCCGACTTGAGAGGTTATCGGCACCTTGTTGTGGGGTTTGAAAAACTTCGAATAATTCCAAGGGTATATACGTATAGGTAAGAACTAAGGGCGCCCGTGTCTGTTACGTACGTACTTTTTTTTTTTTCTTTTTTTCTTTTTTTGTTTCTGAAACCAACCTGATCGATGTCCTCTGTCTCCCCGGCGATGATGTCATCCAAGCTCTCGTCGATTATGTGCACCAGCACGAGCGAATCCCGCGGGGACACCAGCGGCAGGAGCTTGTCCAGCATACGGCAGACCTTGCGCAGGTCCGAGGTAACCGCCACTAGATACCTGTTTGTTTTTTTTTTTCGTTTTTTCGGGGGGGTTTTTCCCCATGGTTTAAGGGCAACCTAGGTGAGAACATTCGGGACTTGAACCATACCCCCTTTAGAGTTGGAATTATAGTCGGAATTAGAGTTTTGTATCTCGTTTTTTTTTTCTTCCCGGTTTAAGAGCAGTAGTGGATACCCCGGTTTAAGAGCACTTTAGGCGAGAGCGTTCGGGGACTTGACCCTTTTAGTACTGCACTGTACATAAACAAACATTTCAGTCAAATTCCAAGTGCTTTGCCCGAGGTAACCGACACTAGATACCTGTTGTTATTTTCGTTTCGCCCCCCCCCCCCGTCATATAAATATATGATGTATTTATAGGTTGGGTTGGCGTCGGTTGGCAACGACGCTGTAAAACACGCCACTCGCTGCGTGAGCTAGACAACCAGGGTGCCGTTTTTTTTGTTATTTGTTTTGGGCGGTCACCAAAGCTGGCGGTCGAGTAGATCATTTGTGCGGGGTGGAGAACCTTTGCTCCGCACAAGGGGAATGGTCGTATCACGTAGTGTTAATATGGTAAGGCATCCGCGAGGCAGTTACATAGTAAAACCCATTGCTGTCTCCGGAAGTGGCCACACCAGAAATTAAATTAACTCATTGAAGCTGTCGTCCATATGCAAGTCCGCCTCAGAGGCGGTTCTTAGCAGGATGCAGCTCACCCTTCATGCGACTCGCCCAACACCTCACGGCGTTTCGCGCTTGGTGCTAGTAATGTCTGCCTGGTCGGTGAAAACCCGACATGCTCCGTCCCGGCATTGTAGGGATGCGAGGGTCTATGGTCATACGACTGCGGTCATGCATGAAAATTAAGTACACCCCCCCGGTTTAAGAGCAGTAGTGGGTACCCCGGTTTAAGAGCACTTAAGGTGAGAGCGTTCGGGGACTTGGCCCTTTTACTACTGCACTGTACATAAACAAAAAACATTTCTGTCTAATTCCAAGTGTTTTGTCCCCACATCGGTACTGCAGTACGAAAGGAGTTAAATTCCACCTTTAGCGTTGTACCCTCGTTTTTGGGGGAACTAATTATACTTGGAATTAGAGTTGGAAACTTTTTTTCAGTGCCAAAAAAAAAGGGGTTACGTAACAATCGTCAAGACGGCTTGCCACGAAAAACGAAACAGATCGTAGATAGAGCGAGTTTTTCTTGTATAATACATATACCCTAAAACCCGCTCTAAAGCCGGGTCTGTAACGCTTTTAGGAGCCGGTGACATAACAGGATGCTCTGTCACCGCGCCCCCCCCCCCCGTGCGCGAAACGGGTGCGCTCGGAGGCATCGGCACGCCCAGCTTAGCCAACTTTAAACTCCGATACAAATCGCATAGTATTGGACGATCGTGTTTCGCTCGTTTTTTTTTTAATAGCCCAGCTCAACCAACTTTATAATACAAGTCTATTAGGGCACTAGTTTGTTGGGCTACTGGTAAAAAGGTTAACCAACTACCTACCCAATATATGCCTTGTAACAAGTCGCGTAGTAATGAACGACCGTTTTTTTCGGTCGCTTTTTTCTTTCAAGAAGAGCGGTTTATGTTCTTGTCCCTCTCCCGGAGTAAGTTATAGATAGGTGCTTTCTTGATTCCGCGATGCGAGAAAATCTGTAGCTAACAGCGCCTGCTTTGGCTTTTGCCGAGGGGCTTGCTCTTAAAACCGGGGTGTGTCGACTTCTGCGCTGTGGAAGAGTAACGGCGTGGTATGCATGTGGCTGGCACAGAGGTGATAGTGGTGTTGGTTTTTGTTCACAGGGTGGGGCCGGACCTAGGGAAACAGCAGTGAATAGTACGGTAGTCCATATTTTGGCACATTATCGTGCTCTCTTTCTACTTCTCTCCCTCTCGATCTCTTCCCTCCTATCGCTCACCTGTGTTGCACTGCCCACAAAATAATCGTGATTTGGCCAAATATACTTTTAGCAATCGACAACTGGAACAACAATACCCCTGTTTTTTTCCTGTGGGAAAATATGCAATCCACCACAGCTCCATCAATATCGTCGATCCGGATATCTCCCGCCCCTCAAAATACTCCTTGACGCACCCACAGCAGTGTGGCAAAGTGGCAGCCGATTCCGTG
>MEHQ01000268.1:107158-188664 GCA_008828725.1 Saccharina japonica | reverse complement strand
CCCCTACCCTACCCTACCCTACCCTACCCTACCCTACCCTACCCTACCCTACCCTACCCTACCCTACCCTACTCTACCCTACTCTACCCTACCCTGCCCTACCCTACCCTGCGGTTTTGTCGCAGTAAAAGGGACGTTTAGGGATTGATTCCTCCTGTGTGCTGATTGATAAAAAGTGCTGATCGTAGTTCCTTTGATTTCAACGGGCGAGAGATTTCTGAGATTATTATTTCAAGACGACCAATACCCCGCCATGAAGCTCTCAACTCATTAAACAATATGTCTATCCAAAACAAACCACATCCTATCAGTATGACACAAGAAAATGTGTGCTCAGTAGGACCCCTCGTATATGTTCTGAAAGTATCCGAGTAACTACCCGAGTATGATCAGAACGACCAGGCTCTGTACCCGGGTACCTCAGAGTATATACCTACCCGAGTATGACCAGGACGTTCAGGCTTGGTACCCGGGTACGCCAAAGTATATATCTACTCGAGTATGACCAAAACGACCAGGCTTAGTACCCGAGTACCCCCGAGTATATACTCGTACCCTACCCTAGTATTAACAAAACGACCAGGCTTGGTACCCGAGTACCCATAGTATATACTCGTACCCTACCCTAGTATTAACAAAACGACCAGGCTTGGTACCCGAGTACCCCATAGTATATACCAACCCGAGTATGATCAACACGACCAAGCTTGGTACTCGAGTACCCCGGAGCCTATGCCTACCCGAGTATGACAGAACGACCAGGCTGGGTACCCGAGAGCTCCAGAGTATATTCCTACCCGAGTATGACCAAAACGGCCAGGCTTGGTACCCGAGTACCCAAGAGTATATACCTACCCGAGTATTAGCCAAACGATCAAGCGTGGTACCCGAGTACCCCAGAGTATATATCTACTTGAGTAGGACCAAAGCGATCAGGTTTGGTACCCGGATACCCCAGAGAATATGTACCTTACTAAACACACCCAAAGTAACCGAAGGTTCATTTTCTTTATATATTTCCAGCCGATTGCCCGCATTAAAAACACCACCAGGTATACCCGATATAGGCAGCAAGAGAAACAGTTTCCGGGGAATAATCCAGAGTCTCCCTCACCGGTCTTTATCCCACAAAGTGTACCAGATAAAGTACCAAATATATTATGATTTCTTGCTGGTTTTACGTGTTTTTGAGTGTTTCTTTTAAATCAAATCACGAGAAGCCGTCGACCCAACCCCACCTCAACCCTAACCCTAACCCTAGCCCAAACGCCAACCCTAGTCCAGGCTAAGGCTCGACCCGTGTGCGGCTTTGCCGTGCGGTTTTGACAATCTGAAAACAATGTGCGGACCACAAAAACCGTAATATATTTGGTACTTTATCTGGTACGATTTTGTGGGTCAAGAGCACTGGCAAAAGCTACTGTAAAAAAGGCGACCTATCATACTGTACCTGGTAACGAGTGCGCTCCACTGCCCACTGCGCCACGCCTCCGAACTGGGAAACCCGGGGACCTCGCCGCCCGTAGCACCCCATGAACACTACCTGTTGAAGGATTGATGCAATGCGTTACGGGGCGTGAGGGAGGCCATGCTGTAAACCGTGGAAGGGGCACCTACCCTATATGCTACCCGTACCTTACCCTACCCTACCCTACCCTACCCTACCCTACCCTACCCTACCCTACCCTACCCTACCCTACCCTACCCTACCCTACCCTACCCTACCCTACCCTACCCTACCCTACCCTACCCTACCCTACCCTACCCTACCCTACCCTACCCTACCCTACCCTACCCTACCCTACCCTACCCTACCCTACCCTACCCTACCCTACCCTACCCTACCCTACCCTACCCTACCCTACCCTACCCTACCCTACCCTACCCTACCCTACCCTACCCTACCCTACCCTACCCTACCCTACCCTACCCTACCCTACCCTACCCTACCCTACCCTACCCTACCCTACCCTACCCTACCCTACCCTACCCTACCCTACCCTACCCTACCCTACCCTACCCTACCCTACCCTACCCTACCCTACCCTACCCTACCCTACCCTACCCTACCCTACCCTACCCTACCCTACCCTACCCTACCCTACCCTACCCTACCCTACCCTACCCTACCCTACCCTACCCTACCCTACCCTACCCTACCCTACCCTACCCTACCCTACCCTACCCTACCCTACCCTACCCTACCCTACCCTACCCTACCCTACCCTACCCTACCCTACCCTACCCTACCCTACCCTACCCTACCCTACCCTACCCTACCCTACCCTACCCTACCCTACCCTACCCTACCCTACCCTACCCTACCCTACCCTACCCTACCCTACCCTACCCTACCCTACCCTACCCTACCCTACCCTACCCTACCCTACCCTACCCTACCCTACCCTACCCTACCCTACCCTACCCTACCCTACCCTACCCTACCCTACCCTACCCTACCCTACCCTACCCTACCCTACCCTACCCTACCCTACCCTACCCTACCCTACCCTACCCTACCCTACCCTACCCTACCCTACCCTACCCTACCCTACCCTACCCTACCCTACCCTACCCTACCCTACCCTACCCTACCCTACCCTACCCTACCCTACCCTACCCTACCCTACCCTACCCTACCCTACCCTACCCTACCCTACCCTACCCTACCCTACCCTACCCTACCCTACCCTACCCTACCCTACCCTACCCTACCCTACCCTACCCTACCCTACCCTACCCTACCCTACCCTACCCTACCCTACCCTACCCTACCCTACCCTACCCTACCCTACCCTACCCTACCCTACCCTACCCTACCCTACCCTACCCTACCCTACCCTACCCTACCCTACCCTACCCTACCCTACCCTACCCTACCCTACCCTACCCTACCCTACCCTACCCTACCCTACCCTACCCTACCCTACCCTACCCTACCCTACCCTACCCTACCCTACCCTACCCTACCCTACCCTACCCTACCCTACCCTACCCTACCCTACCCTACCCTACCCTACCCTACCCTACCCTACCCTACCCTACCCTACCCTACCCTACCCTACCCTACCCTACCCTACCCTACCCTACCCTACCCTACCCTACCCTACCCTACCCTACCCTACCCTACCCTACCCTACCCTACCCTACCCTACCCTACCCTACCCTACCCTACCCTACCCTACCCTACCCTACCCTACCCTACCCTACCCTACCCTACCCTACCCTACCCTACCCTACCCTACCCTACCCTACCCTACCCTACCCTACCCTACCCTACCCTACCCTACCCTACCCTACCCTACCCTACCCTACCCTACCCTACCCTACCCTACCCTACCCTACCCTACCCTACCCTACCCTACCCTACCCTACCCTACCCTACCCTACCCTACCCTACCCTACCCTACCCTACCCTACCCTACCCTACCCTACCCTACCCTACCCTACCCTACCCTACCCTACCCTACCCTACCCTACCCTACCCTACCCTACCCTACCCTACCCTACCCTACCCTACCCTACCCTACCCTACCCTACCCTACCCTACCCTACCCTACCCTACCCTACCCTACCCTACCCTACCCTACCCTACCCTACCCTACCCTACCCTACCCTACCCTACCCTACCCTACCCTACCCTACCCTACCCTACCCTACCCTACCCTACCCTACCCTACCCTACCCTACCCTACCCTACCCTACCCTACCCTACCCTACCCTACCCTACCCTACCCTACCCTACCCTACCCTACCCTACCCTACCCTACCCTACCCTACCCTACCCTACCCTACCCTACCCTACCCTACCCTACCCTACCCTACCCTACCCTACCCTACCCTACCCTACCCTACCCTACCCTACCCTACCCTACCCTACCCTACCCTACCCTACCCTACCCTACCCTACCCTACCCTACCCTACCCTACCCTACCCTACCCTACCCTACCCTACCCTACCCTACCCTACCCTACCCTACCCTACCCTACCCTACCCTACCCTACCCTACCCTACCCTACCCTACCCTACCCTACCCTACCCTACCCTACCCTACCCTACCCTACCCTACCCTACCCTACCCTACCCTACCCTACCCTACCCTACCCTACCCTACCCTACCCTACCCTACCCTACCCTACCCTACCCTACCCTACCCTACCCTACCCTACCCTACCCTACCCTACCCTACCCTACCCTACCCTACCCTACCCTACCCTACCCTACCCTACCCTACCCTACCCTACCCTACCCTACCCTACCCTACCCTACCCTACCCTACCCTACCCTACCCTACCCTACCCTACCCTACCCTACCCTACCCTACCCTACCCTACCCTACCCTACCCTACCCTACCCTACCCTACCCTACCCTACCCTACCCTACCCTACCCTACCCTTCCCTACCCTGCCCTACCCTACCCTACCCTAACCTACCCTACCCTATCCTACCCTGCCTACCCTACCGCCCTCCCCCCATATATACTCGTGAACCACTCTGCCCGAAATATAAAGACCGTTTGTATTAACTATTAATATACAAACGATACTTATATTTTGGTACAGAGTGGTACACCGCACTTACTTTCTTCCGAGACCAAGACAGAGCGGGGTGAGCTAAAACCAAGTACAAACAAAGTGAACGGATTTTTCGTGAAGAGATCAATCCTCCCACTACACAAGGTGCTGAAGTCCGGCTCGCAAGCGGATCTTAGCACAGGATGCAGCTCATCCTTCACATGCGCGACTCATCGAATACATAATACCACAACGGCGCTCCGCGCTTGGTGCGAGCAATTTGTAGAGGCTACATTCCTCACGGTAGGGGCGCAGCAGAATTTTCTGAGCTCCTCACATGAGGAGGTCAATATCTCACCCGAAACATGACTTCGGAAACATTCGTTCGCGCAACCGGACCAAAACTTTCAATGCGCTAGTCCAAAAACAAACATACCAGTAAAATATTAATAGTATCCGGTGGTTACGCACGTGAGGAGCTCAACCGGTCAGAAAATAAGGAGGCAAAAAGTGGTATCCCTACCGTGGGATTGCTCCAATCAATGTCTGCCTGGTCAGTGAAAACCCGATATGCTCCGTCCCGGCATTGTAGGGATGCGAGGGTCTATGGTCATACATACGACTACGGCCATGCACGAAAATGAAGTACACCCCTCCCGGTGCTCCGTCTCGAAAGGGATGCGTGGTCAATGGTCAAATGACTTAAGGCAAGCAACAAATGAGTACGCCCCCCCTCTATGGTCATACGACTACAGCCATGCATGAAAATGAAGTACACCCCCCCCCCCCCTCCCCCTGCCTGGTTGGTGAAAGCCCAACGTGCTCCGTCCCGGCATTGTAGGGAGGCGAGGGTCTATGGTCATACGACTACGGCCGTGCACGATATGAGTACACCCCCCGGTCGTCTCTAAAGGGATGCTTGGCCAATGGTCAAATTACTAAGGCAGGCAACAAATGAGTACGCCCCCCCCCCCTCCATATGGGTTGGGTTGGCGTCGCCTGGCGACGACGCTGTAAAACATGCCTCTCACTGCGTGAGCTAGACAACCAGGGTACCGTTTTTTGTTCTTGTTCTTTTTGGCGGTTACCCAGGCTGGTGGTCGAGTTAGATCATTTGTGCGGGGTGGAGAACCTTTGCTCCGCACAAGAGGAATGATCGTATCACGTAGTGTGATATGGTAAGGCATTCATGAGGCAGATACATAGTGCTCCCATTGCTGTCTCAGGAAGTAGCCACACCAGACATTAAATTAACTCATTGAAGCTGTCATCCATATGCAAGTCCGCCTGACAAGCGGTTCTTAGTAGGATGCAGCTCACCCTTCATGCGACTCGCCCAACACCTCACGGCGCTTCGCGCTTGGTGCTAGCAATGTCTGCCTGGTCGGTGAAAACCCGACATGCCCCGTCCCGGCATTGTAGGGATGCGAGGGTCTATGGTCATACGACTACGGCCATACATGAAAATGAAGTACCCCCCCCCCCTCCCTCCCCGCATCCCCCTATAAATATTGCTGGCGACCACGCTGTAAAACATGCCTCTCACTGCGTGAGCTAGACAACCAGGCTATTTTTCTCTGCTGCACATAATTGCCGGCGGATGGCAAACAAACGCTTTTTGTATTTGTTGTTCATCCCTTTCATTTATTATCTTCGCCCTGTCTTTTCTCTCTCATTCCTGGTCGTAACTCAGATCCGGGGTCACAAAGTAGGCTCCTCTCCCTCCTCTCCCACTCGCACGGTTCGTGCCTTGCATTTTATCGCGAGAACTTATTCAGCCCTTTCTTCCCTGTCGACATCACACTCGAACTGTGCCTACCCACGCTACTACGGCTAGGCTCTCAGCATTGATTCCGTTTTTTATTATTTTTACAATAACACTCAAAAGTCCGACCCACGTGAGGTTCGAACCCCGTAAACCAACTCATGATAGAAGCATTCGAGGGTCACCACTTACTGCAGACCATCGGGGCGACCGACATCTGAGGAAGTAACACGTTTCTGGCGCAGCCAGATAATGTCCGGCTTCACTATTCCACGAAACTCAGTTCTGCACAGCGAATGGCAAAACAACATTGCTCGGATATGTATACTTCCTATCGTAACCAAATATGTCATTAATGAGAGACATGTCAAGCAAGGCAAAAATGCCTCGTCAGGTGTACGAGGTCCGATACGAAGTCTAGTTTCACACTAAGTCTTAGTAGTTTTTGGTGTCAGTCACGGCATGCCAAGGAAAATCTGCTGTCTGTCAAGGGTTGAAAGCCCTGTCTACCGACATCGTTGATCGTAACAGGCGTTTTTTTTGGCGGAGTGAGTTACCAGGGTATGTTAATGAGGTTTCTCGGACACATTCACTCCTACCCCCCGCTTCTGCTGGAGGACCGCATCCGATGATTCTGCTTATCACTTTTCTTCCACCGGGACCCCGAAAGAGCCGGAGGCAGCGCTCGAAACACGAGCTTCAAGCGATTCTTCTGCGGGCGGCAGCAAGCGGGGGAGGGGGGGGGTGTACTCATTGTCAGTGCACGGCCGTAGTCGTATGCCATAGACCCTCGCATCCCTACAATGCCGGGACGGAGCACGTTGGGTTTTCACCACCAGGAGACATTGCTATGCACCAAGCGCGAAGCGCCGTGAGGTTTGGGCGGAGCGGGGGGGTCTCATTTGTTGCTTGTCTTTAGTCATTTGACCATTGACCCCGCATCCCTTTCGAGACGGAGCACCTTTCCTACTCCTATTATAGGCACCTCTAACATTTGGGCGCTCATTACGTTGTTTCCATATATTACAAAGAAACCTTTTGCTAATCCTATATCAGGAGGGGGAGCGGGGCGGGTGTGTCAAGAGAATGGATACCGTTGGTTTTGCTTGTTCTTGGTAGGGATGTTTTTGGGTGATCAGCGTTGCAGCTCGTGCTGCCTGCATATTGTCCGGGTGGAGCATTCAAACCGTAATAACGATTGTAATTTTATGCAAGAGTTAGGTACATAAGGTTTCCTTTTTTTGCTTGAATAGATAGGTTTACTTTTTTGCATAAATAGATAGGTTTCTTTTTTGCTTTGGCTTCCCTTGGGTTTCTTCTTTCAGAGATTGGTTTATGGGTGGTCAATGCTGAAGCTGCTGCAGTCCAACAACCTACTGTAGCCCAATAGGCTATTGTAATCCAATAGGTTTCCTTGTTTGATTTCCCTTGGTAATTCCTTGGTAATTTGTTTTCGGGGTGTGATTTATGAGTGATCAACGCTGAAGCTACTGTGGTCCAATAGGCTACTGTAGACCAATAGGCTACTGTAGTCCAATATGTTTCCTTTTGCTTTGGTTTCCCTTGGTTCTCTTCGTTCGGGAAATGTTATGAGGGATCAACGTTGAAGCTACTGTAGTTCAATCGTAGGCTACTGTAGTCCAATAGCCTGCTGTAGTCCAATAGGGTTCCTTGCTTGGTTTCCCTTAGGCATATTTCTTTTTTCGGGGAATGTTTATGAGTGATCAACGTTTAAGCTTATGCCGCATATTGCCGGAAGGCAGTCACACCACTATTACGGAGGGAACATAGCAATCATAACCAAATATCGTTTCTGAACATAAGGGGGAAAAGTGGCTTTTCACCCCATCCTACGTTCTGATTACTACGTATGCCCACCCCGTCATACTACTACTAATAATAGTACAAGGAGGGGCTTTACTAGCTTACTAGAGATTGGCCGAGGACCGGAACAAGAATAATCCGTTGTTTGTTGAGAGAGAGAGATACTGGTACGTACGTAGGCGTTTCGGTTCATATTCGGTAGTTGGATAAAAGACTTTGATGGTAGCCACGAGGCATTTGGGCCACTTCTTCTTTTTGAGTATGTTTTTGTGAAGGATCAACGCTGAAACTCATGCTGCACATTGGTAGATTGCAAACGCGTTGATAATCATATCGTGGAAACCATACATACCCACCTCGAACAGGATATTAGGATCTACTGATCATCTAGACCCTTAAAACCCGCCGTTAAGATATGCTGTCCGGGATACATGTACAGTTCAGACCCAACCCAGGAAACATGTCCAAGATCTTGCAGGTTATTACGGCCCTCACCCGGCAACACGAGCTAGATCGCGCGGATTAGGGATATATATCTGCCGTGAAAGATCTACTGCTTATAGATCATCAAGTGAGAAACGATTATATACCCGAGTTGTGAAACCATGTAAGTTAAGTTCAAGTAAAATATGCTTCCTTGCTTTGTATCCATTTCGGTTTTCTTTGACCCGGCCCATGCCCGACTCGACCCGACCTGACTCGACCCGACCCGTGATATTTCGAATACGTTCTGAACCGACCCGGCCCGACCCGACACGCCCCGACCATTGCGACTTCCCGTAGATTATACCTGTATCACATTAGGAGGAATAACGTAAAGCAGTAAGGATTGTGGTGGAGTGTGTAGGAGGCACCATGTCATGCAAGCTACTTCCAGGTGGAGAACCTAGTACTTGCCGGTATCTCTAGCTGTTGAAGGCAGGTGTCCATCAGCTCTTCCTGCAAGAAAGCCGGCTCCCACCGCCCCCCCCGCGCCCCTCTCCTCAGTCTGCTATCGCCGCCCTTCTGTTCTTGTTCTTGTTCTTGTTCCTGTTCCTGTTCTTGTTCTTGTACTTGTTCTTGTTCTTCTCCGGAAAACGTAGAACGTTCTTCTGTGCTTTCCCGCACCGTTCTGTCGTCGCTCTCAGGACCGCCACCGGCGTCACCGACTTCTGCGCGGTGCTCCCCACTCACGTGAATAACCACAAACCTGGCGTTATTGTATACACACACGCAAAAAACAAGCGTTCTTCTCTCGGGGGATGTTTATGGGTGATCAATGCTGAAGCTCGTGGTCCTCATGGTGCACATTGTCGGGCAGTAAGCGCAATAATACACTTGGTGTCTTAACCCCTCAAGAACTGGTCGCACTTATTTGGGGACAAACTACTTGGAATTAGTGTGGGACAAGTTTTTTCAGTTTTGAATGGGTTAACACCAACACTATCAATCACGCAGCGGAAATTGTTTTTTGCAGAATTTTCCACCATTCCCCGCTGCGCGTCGACGGTTCATCGATCTTGAATTCAACTCTCGTCTTCCTTTTTCCTCCTCAAAACTCCCGTCACAACGCTACAAAATGGTTTTCTCATCATACCTGCCTGGCAAGCGTTATCCCTCTCATCATACCTGCCTGGCAGGCGTTATCCCCTGCCTGCATGACGCTTACCTCGCCCCTTCGCTCAAAAGGCATTCGGTGAAGAAGCAAGTGACGGATACAAGGAACTACGACCTCCAGGCATCCTTGTGTGAGTGACCAGAGCAGAGCCACAAGCACTACCTGCTTTAGCAGCAGTCGGCCCCTAGGTTCATACATACCGCCTTCTACCTCTACAACGACAGACGAGTCGCGCTACGAAAAAAAGGCGTTTTTCTCTCTCATGTCGCGGATTAGCGCCAAAATACGCCTTAAGGCGTCCGAAAATATCGGCCTCCTAGTACGGGGTGGGCTAATGTAGTAAATAGGACCTACGGTACACACAAAAACCTACATATTATCGATATTATCCTATTTTCACTTAACAATATTTGGTCCTATTTACTAGATGCCCCCCCGTAATATTACCGCATACGTTCGGCCACGAGCGATGCCCGCCCCCGCCCCTCAAGCCACATCTCCCGAACTTTCAGACCAAAACATGCCAGGAGATCTCTCGGTTTGGCCGCTTGACTGACCACCTCCCTACACTAAAACTAGTATGTTACCAGGAGATCTCTCGGTTTGACCGCTTGACTGACCGCCTCCCTTCACTAAAACTAGTACGATAAGGACAAAAGACACCTCGACGCGTCAAAAACAATCCGGTGCCCCACTGCAACATATATGACCACGAGCGACACCCACCCCTCCCCTCACCCATACTGCCAGACCAAATGAATATGCCAGAGACAGTGGTTTGACCAGTTCACTAACCGCCACCTACACTAAAAGCGCAGTTCACTAACCGCCACCTACACTAAAAGAGTAATGCCAAGCCTTTTAGGGGCGGTGCCTTATTAGTTTCTGTAGTAGCTCCTCACTTGAGGAGCTCCATATCTCACGCGAAACACGCCTCCGAAGATTTTGCTTCAAGCGCAACCCAACCAAGGTTTCTATGCGCTACAGTAGTTGGTCCCAAAGCCAAAATACGAACGCCGTGAACAATATTGCGAAACGAGAAAAATCGTTCGACGATTTTGGGTTAAGGAGGCCGACCATTCAGAAACCATTTCAGCCAAAAAAAGGTATACCATATGCCTCTATCGTAACACGCGTCTGTACTAGCTAGCTAGGACTAGCGCATACAATTTTCGATCGGGTTACGTGAACAAAACTTCTTAAGGCATACCACTCTGTTCGTGAATGTAAGGACCACTTAGTCATTCATATGTATGTATAAATGGTCCTTATATTTTCGTCCAGAGAGTTTTTTTCCGGCCGAGAGCCGCACGGTTTCGCGAGGCAGGAAAACTTCGAGCTCGGAAAACGGGATAGTAAACAGAGACTATTACGGAGGCCCATAGTAAACAGGACCAAATATTGTGAGTAAAAATGTTTAAATATATAGGTTTTAGTGTTTACTGTAGGTCCTATTTACTAGCCCTCCCCCGTAATAAGCCTATTTCGCATATCACCCCCTATACATACCCGTGGGATTGCTCTACTCCCTCAAAAACACTCACCTCCCGAATTTCCAGACAGCACCCGCCAGCTCCAACGCCAGGAAGGACATGCGGCTTCCGTCGACCAACACCGCCATTGTTCTGTTCTCCAGCGGAAGGCGGTTATCATCATCCACCAGCCTCCGCGTCACCCCTACCACGGCCAGCTTAACGGCGTAGACCGCCGCGCCCACCTTTCCAGCCGCGGCCGCGCTTCCCCCCGAAGCTGATGTACCCCCTCCCCCCCCCCCCCCCCCCCCCCCCCCCCCCGCCCCTTTCGCCGCTCCGCTGCTGCTGCTGCTGCTGCCGCTGCCGCTGCTGCCGCTGTGGGCGGCGCGGTCGCTATCCCGGAGGACGTGGTGGACATCAGCGCGGCGGTGTGTGCTAGTGCTGGTGCTGCTGGTGATGCTGGTGATGCTGCTGCCGCCGCTGCCGCGTTTGAAGGCGCGGTCATCCCACGGCCATTCTCTCCACCCTCCTCGCCGCTGCTTGTCACGAAGAATTTTCGACCGGCGGATGGGGAGGTGGGGGCGGTAGTGGGACGGTTTGTGATGCCGGGATTTTTTGCGTCAGTGCTCGCCCGTGAGGAAGAAGAAGAAGGACCTGTAAGCCCGAGCGAGCCGCGAGTGCTGTTGCCGCCGACCGCCACGAAGCTTGATAGCAAGGTCTGCAAGGGGTTGTTGTTTCAAAGGAGGTGGGGGTGGGAGTGGGGAAAGTGGGGTGGGATGGGGCGGGGCAGGGCAGGGCAGGGTGGGTGGCGGGTAGGGTGGGGTGGGGTGAGGTGGAGTGAGGTGGGTGGGGTGGGCGTGGGGTGGTGGTAGGGTGGGGGTGGGAGGGGTGGGGTGGGATAGGGTGGGGGGTGGGATGGGACGGGGTGGGGTGGATGGTGGGGTGGGTGGGATGGGGTGGGTGGGATAGGGTGGGGTGGTTTGGGGGGGGGCGGGGGGCAGGGGGCAGGTACGCCAGTTTCGGGTTGGTGGGAGTGCTGGAGGAAACCTAGGTGGTGTTGTTACTGGACAGCAGGTGGGGGCGCTTTCATTTAGAGTCGTTGCTCCCGAAGCGTGGGTGGAGGGGAAACCGTGCTTTTTATCAGGCCGGCATCGAGAGAAACCGACATGCAATGAGAGGGCGATACCGTCGAGACACACCATAAAAACACCCCCCTTGTCATCGCTTGCGTTTTTCGAAAGAAGAAGAAAATTCGTGTCGGCGGCGTCCTTCCCGCCTACCTTGGCGAAGACTTCGTGAGCAACCTCATTGCTGATAGAGCCAGGGTTCAGCGATTTCAGCCGCTTCAAGATACCGGGCAGTGGTTGCTGCGCTAGGACTTGGAGCGTAGGGCCGTAGATTGATCCAGGTTCCAAGCCCTGCATGTTTTACAAGCATGTAGCGTTGGTGGAGGCGATACGATGCGGAGGGGGAAGAGGGGGAGGTGGCAAGTGACGTACGTGGCCACAGGTAAACCTGGGTATATACAGTAGCTGTCGCCACGAAAACGCAGTTCAGAGTAGTTGTGGTCCCTCTATAGTGCCGGCATGCGCCAGCTCACAATATCGGCACTGTAGCGGCAACCAGCACCACTCAGCACACTGCCACATTGGTTGATCCCATCTGCGCCAAGCGATTTCACAGGCACTACGTATAGCGGGCAACCGGCACTACTCAAACGGCACTATAGAGGGACCATTACTACTGGTGTAAAAACATTCGCACATGGGACAGATCAGATCCCTAATTCATGACCAACTGTAAAAATCTCAGGTGCAGATATTGTATATCATACCGTACCCCCGATGCATGCATGGAATGATAAATGTATTCTGCACGGTCTACTTCTATTCTAAGTAGATACGATTTTTCCCGCGAGCGGAATCTATGTAACGTGGCCGTTGCACACATGTTTTCCAGGTGGGATCTATAGGCTATCTTACGACGCTTCTTGTATCCTGCACAGTAGTGCATCGTCTATCTCCTAACGGCAAAGATCTGATCTACAGTAGATCATCTGTGATAGCCCGTAGACCGCGATTTGTCTGATGTGTAACGGCCCAAATATTAATACGTAGATTACCTACGATTGTCTATATAACAGGATGTAGATAGATCGTGATCTGTGCCTGATGTGTCGAATCAATCCTAACCGCCCAAACTTTTTCTTACCCGATAAATAGGCGCTTCAGGGTCGCGATTCTCGCCTGTCGCTGTGATGCCCAGTAACAGCCCCGCCGCCTCCACCACCTGGTGTTTAGAAACCGAACATATGCTGAGACTAATACCCTGTGGGCCATGAGCCTCGTATCATACAAACTATTTGAGGATTTCAGGGTCCGTGTCATACACCGCTCGCTGCCGTGCAACATGCAACCAGCCATCCGCAATCATACCGTACAACATGTTTTGGGGACAAATCACTTGGGATTAGTACAAGATTGTATTTGCAGTGTGGTAAAAACGAGCATGATACATGATACTCGACAACGACGGAATTATGCGTTCGGCGCAGCCAAAGCTGTTCCCGGGGTGTGCATTCATTGACTCACTTCACTTCATCCCACCTGAATGAGGCCCTGGTCGGGCTTGCGAACCCCCAGCAGAGCGCTGAAAGGCATAGTTGCAGGCTACGTGCTCGATTGCATGCTTCTCGCTAAAAAAACGCTAAAAAAAACGGAAAAAACACAGGCGACGTTCCAACGGATCCACGGATCCACGCTCCCCGCGATAATAACGCCTTCAATATACCCGTCGAACTCCTAAATGGGCTCAAATATGGCCAAAAGCAACTGCGCGCCTTTTCTGGAAACTCGCAACGACTCGTCATCGTAGTGCAGGTTGAAGCAAGTAACATCGCCCTGTCTGTGCCCAGGAGCGTGTGCCCTCGAGCGTGATACTTTGCTGCTGGAGCCATGAGTCGAAAGGTGGGTACTGCTCAATTGCAGTTGGTGTCTTTTTTTTGCGGGCAGAAATATATAGGGAAAGAGGCACCGCACCGCACGCAGGTCGGATGTTTTTTCGCGTTAGCAGCCTCCCGACCGAACCGCACCACGGCCGCGCAGCTGCTGCGTTTTGCGTGAACCTGGTTGTTGTTGTCGTCGTCGTCGCTGTGAGCGGGGAGTGGGGGCCCCGGAGCCTCGCGAGGAACGGTCCTCGTGATTTGCTCCAGTATGGAGACCTTGTGTTCGCTCTGTTGCTATTGGAGTATTTTGTATTGTACGGTGGGTATACTCTGTTGCAGTGTAAAAAGATGTACCAGGTACCATATATTATCTCCATCCAGCTTAGCCGAAATAATCAAAAGAATAGACCAACGACCTTGGAAACTTGCTTGATTCTTCTTCTACCCGTGCTCAGCTCGCGCACCGCACCATCTGCAGTCTCTCCTGTCTCACCAAAGGCTTGTTTACTGCTGTTGCGAGTATATACAGCAGTAGCCATTCGCGAACTTATTACAGCAGCAGACTTACGGCGGTGAACGTGCACGTAGGTGCTATATACGTAATACAGTAGCCTGTTTGACTTTGCACTTTCACAATGCAATTCCGGTTGTATACCGGTGGTACATGTATACCTGCAGTAGCGGCTTCCGCTATGTGCAGGACTGGTCGGCACAAGACTTTGTGCAGGGCGTGTGTGGTCAATTTCAACCTTGCACGTGCCCAGACCAACCCGACCCCAGACCTAACCCTAACCCTAACCCTAACCCCAAGCCTTTGGGGGGCTCGAGGTCTGCAGGGGTACGTAGTAGTCACGCGGCTCCCCCGTGTGTTTTGGAGGCGTTTTAATTCCTCTTTTTTTTTTGTCAGGGGCGACCCGAAAGGCCAGCCTCGACCAAGAAGACCCGCATCCTGCACATAGTTTTTCCGGTAAAGTTTTATACTGACCAGTCCTGCATATAGGGCGAGTCATGTATAGCAGGAGTTGTTGTAGACATGTATGGCCGACATACTTTTAGTATGAGTACATGAAATGGGAACAGCAGGGTGCATCCCCGGAGGAGGCCCTGCGGCAAAGATGTCGGGAGACAGGACTTTCAACCCTTGACAGACAGCAGCTTTGCCTCGACATGCCGTGGCTGACACCAAACTACTAGGTTTTAGTGTGGAACACTTCGGCCCTACACCCTTGACAGCGCATATTTTGCCCTGCTTGACATGTCTCCCGACATATTTGCCCTGCGGGGCTTAACTAAATTCCCGGGAGCTCGCTCCTGCGCGGGTTAGGGGTGCCAAATGGGATGGGCACACGGCGGGGTAAAAGTGTCAAAGTGTCAAAGTGGCAATGTGGGAACAGGGTGTCTGGTGGTAAGTGGTAAGAACTACTCGTACAGCAGTAGTTACGTAAAACACGCGTGCAAAGCCGAACAGCCCAGCACGTAAAATGTCATATTATACGTGTCGAGGTGTACGTGTCTAGATCACCGCTGGTACAGCAGTAGCTGGTACACGAATAGCACCAGAGATACAGCAGATGCTTTGCGCTTTTGGGGCCTGGTGCTGTGCGTCAGTCGAATCGTGGGTCTCGCTTAGTGCTGCTGCGAAAAATACCCGGCCAGGGTACGTAAGTAAATACCAACCGACGTTGCTCCCCCACCGGTCATACCACTACGGCCATGCAAGAAAATGAAGTACACCCCCCCCCCCTTTTTACGGAAAGTACGCGTACCTATATACCACCCTGGGTGAAAAGATGAGGACCGCTTGGTCTTCTTACGTGCTCGTACGAGGTAAAAAAAAACTCTTGAGGCTTCAGAGAGGAAAAAAAAACGAAGAAAAAGTGACGATTCCAGCAAGGGTCACTACGTGGTTGAGAGATGATATGTTGTAAGACTGGGTGAGACACAGAGTATCCCCTTGCAGGTCTGTCTATTAAGCATGTCCTGGGTGTTGATTAGTTTCGCGTAGAATCAAGCGTGTAGGAGAAAATGTAGCTTATTTATCTCCCAGAGCCGTGATGGTATCTGGCCCGGAGGGAGAGGGAGTTTGATTGGCCCCGCGTGTCGTCCTAAAATTCGGACGAGCCTCAGTTGCTTGAGGTCAACTTGGTATCAGTACGCAGCTTCCCTGCGCTGACAGGGCAATACCTTGTTGGCATGCTCCCACAGAGAAAACGGACGAATTACCTATATTGTTACCTATCCTGAGGTAATTACTGGCCTTCCAAGCCCATACTATTAAAGCTATAATTTTGTGTCCGTGTTATAGCAATGCAGGGAGTCGTACGGCACGGCGGCAACATTATCCTACCTGCTGTGCTGCTGGGGGCATGCTGCTCGCAGATGATCTGTAGCACCAACGACAACAGCAGCGCTACGAGTAGCTGTGTGCTAGCCTGACAGCTACGGTAGGTGCCTTGTGGTCGTGCGGTCTGCTACTGCTCCGCTCGGACGCCCACTCTTGTCGCTGCACAGCACAACGATGGTTCTCTCTCTCTCTGTCTCTCTCTCTCTCTCTCTCTCTCTCGTGAGCACCAGGGGCTATCACGCTATTGAGAATTGTATACAAAAGCCTTTCTCTCTACAAAAAACACAATATTTGTAGTGTTTCCTTATATATTATCTCACGTTATCGTTGTCTAGGTTCGCTATCTCGGGCCCCCGAAGAGGTAAATGTCTAAACGGTCCTTATATTTCCGCCCTTGGTATTTTGCTTTCCCAACCGTTCGCCTCAAAAGAGAAGCGGCTGCTACTGCTGCTGCTGCTATGTACGACTGCTGTCCGTAAACGGTTTCTTATTTTATTGCCGACGTTGTATTTAGCGCACAGCAGCATCACGGGTCGCAGGTCACGCACAGGCCGCGATGCTGCGATGGTACCTGCTACTTACGTACCTGCTATATACGTATTGTTTTGTTGTTGTGTGTACCAGTATATACGTTGTTAACCTTAACCCTTTTAGGACTGCAGACCCGTTTTGGGGACAATACACTTTAATTACAAGTAATTTGTCCCCAAAACGGGACTGCAGTCCTAGGAGGGTTAAACCATTATTTCTACCCTCCTCATGGACATCGAGCACCCAGCACCCAGCGCACCCAATGTCCGTGCCGATTCTTCATCCTTGAGAGATACGAACGGTGTGGCCACAAACGATGAAGAGAGATAGAGAAAATATACATGGCATGGCATGACAAACGTACCGGGTGCTGGGGTACGAATTCAGGGCATACGCAAGCCAGTCAAATGGCGAGTATACGAATTCAGGGTATACGCAAGCCAGGCAAATGGCGAGTACAGGGTACAGTAGTACAGCCAGTACCAGGTACATGGTCATATACAGCAGTATGTATTATAATATATGCGACGTGGTCAGCAGTTCCGTATCTCACCCACAGCTATTCTCGGTACAGTTTCACGGTACCTGCACCAGTATACGATACTGCTGTGTGCTGTGTACTGTGTACATACCTGGTGCATTATTAACCAAAGCATATCATGCACAAGGTCCCCCTTCGGGGTTTACTGTGGTTGGCTCAAAGTCCCGGGGGAGTCGCAAGCTGCAAAGGGAGAACACAGCAGCAGCAGGCGTTCGTTCCTCGTATATATGTACCAGCTACTCGCACGTAGCCAGCAGACAAGAACGAACAACATGAAGAAAAAAAACTCTTGAACAATACGTATACGTGGAAAAAAAGAAGTACGAAGCCACGGGGCAAGCAACCAGGGAAGTAGCACTTACCAGCCCATACGAGTTTACGGCTATTAATAGTTCTACATATGATATATACTCGTATTCATATCATATCATACGAGTATACACATACAGTACAGGACACCTAATAAGAAACAGGCTAACAAGAAATCCAGGCTGAGATTCAGAGGAAAACAAGAAATTCGAGAGTCGTTATCTTGAAATTAGTCTAGAAAGCACCCTCTCTCAAAATATGAAATCTATCCTGGACAAGATTGCCTGTTTCTTATTAGGTGTCCTGTACTAAAACCCGGCGATGCTAAATGCACCACCGCCGTTCGTTCGCCGCACGTATTATATATACTACGTACGGGCAAGGGAGTAGCAGGGGCACGTAGGGCTATCATGGAAGCTATCGTCAAGCCTGAACGGGCCAGTACTCCTGGAGATATCATATAATACGTGCACACCTCTTATTCGTGAAATGCATGCCAGTACGAACAGAGTATATAGACACACGCTCCCTGAATTCTACAGCCTCATGTTGTGTTCTCCTCATACGGGATGTACACTCTGCATGAGGACATATAAAACCCGTAAGTATATGCGCGCGATCGAAGTAGCACACCCAGCTTGCAGAGATGAGTTTCGACGAAAACCTCGATCTCGCAGGTGTTTTTTTTTGGTAAATTTTATAAATATATACATACCGGTGGTGTTTTTAAGCTTTTTAGATATGGTACACACGGCTACTTGTTTTGCTCCACGCACTTCTCACGGGCAGAGCTATAAGCAGGCGTGTGTTGGCGTGGTCTAGGGCTTTGATGGAAGCGCTATCGTGGGGCCCAAACGGCCCAGTACTCCATGAGATACGCGCTTGCCTTCGTGCACAGGCGACATACCTGTATGCCACTTTTTTTTGCCGCGGCCTGTTTAGCTATATCGAGCGCCCCTCATGTACCTATTTTGATAGGGCTGGGCACTGGCACAGTATGTACTGGCAGTAGTGATCTACTGGCAGTAGTAATCTACTGGCAGTAGTAATCTACTGCCAGTTTTATTATCCTGGCAGTAGCAATCTACTGATTGACCTGGCCAGTATGTTCGCCAGTAGTTTTTATATTACGTGCGCATAAGAAACACGCCATAGTATAGTACGGAAACCCACTAAATGCGTTTCAGGAGGAAATAGTAGAGAGGAGAGACAGCAGTAGTTGTATCGGGATGACGACTTCTATGTACGTAGTCGTACGTAGTTTACATAGTTGGACCAACGAAACCCAATTGGTCTTTTGAGTTATCTGCTCTTCGCAATTGTTTTGGAGGATGTCTTTTTGGTACGAGTATGTACAATTTGCATCTTTCGTGCCAGCCCTGAGCTCTGCTAGAGGGTACACACTGCCTTTTTTTTGCTGGGTTGCTACAAGCGGCCTATGCTTTTGTACTCATCATCTTATTCGGTCTACAGTACCAGGAAACCTGTGATAATAAGAAACAGGAAATCTGGTCCAGGCTGGATTTATTATTCGACAGAGGGTGCTTTCTACATTAATTTCAAGATAAAGACTCCCGAATTTCTTATTTTCCTCCAAATCTCAGCCTGGATTTCTTATTGGCCTGTTTTTTATAGTAGGTGTCCTGTACTTTAGTGTTGGATATCGTATCGAAAATTCCGATTTATCGAAATATCGAGCTTCCCGATATATCGAAATATCGAACTTGTTTTTTTTTTTTAATCCTCCGGCGGATGGGTGAAAATAAAGCTTACGCCCTCCACACTTCCACGTCTCACTGCGTCTCGTGTGTCAATTCACTCCATGCCCCCTCGGAAGTATCAGCCCCTGCTGCCTACGACTCCTGAGACTTGAGCATGTTGACCCGACCTGACCCCCGAAGGGGCCCGGTGCGGTGGGGATAGCCACCCGAAGAGTAAATTCTCCGGGTAGTGTGGAACTTGCTACCGAACGTATTTTGTCCTTCATCCTCTGACATCCCCGTGTGTTTTATGCAGATACTGAACGACATATTGCACAAATGCTCCGAGTACACTCGATACTCAGAGTAGAGCATTTTTCGTACTCCGAGTGCTGAGAGTATTAAAGTACTGGTGGCCTAAATACTCGGAGTAATTGGAGTATGAGCAGTACTGAAGGCCCAAATAATCCGAGTACTGGGAGTATGATCAGTACTTATCCTCGAGTACAAGCAGTACCCGGAGTACAAACATTTAAATTACTCGAAGTACAGGCAGTATCCCCAGCACAAAACCTCAAAATACTGCGAGTACACAAAGCACCTGAAGTATTGCGTGTATCATATATCGAAATGGTATCGATTAGTTTGTTTGTGTATCGATATCGTATCGGTTTCGTTTTTTTAGGACTGGGCACTGGCTGACTCGGTCAGTAGCGATTATAATCAGTATACTGGGTCCCAGCGGTAGACTGTCTCTCCTCTCTCTCCTCTCTCCTTCCGAAACGCATTTGGTCGGTTTCCGTACTATAACATGGCGTGTTTCTTGGGCCTACGTGTACTGACCGAGTCAATCAATAGGTTGCTGCTGCCAGTAGATTACTACTGCCAGTACATACAGTACCGGCCCGCTCATAAGAAAGGAACTCACAAGAAAGTCAGCCTGATAAATTGAAAAAAAAAAGAGAAAGCTCTCAGCCTAGTCAGTGCCTAAGCTTTACGAAAGTGATCCCTTCCTGCGGCTGGCCTGGGCCCAAGCCACCATTCACTGTACAGTACCAGGGAAAACGTCTTCTCGGGGACCTAAATAAGAAAGCGCAGCATAAGAAATGGTGCTTTCGCGCGCGCCCATAATAAGAAAGTCAGCCTGAGCCCGATTTCGGGTTTCTTGTGATAGGGCCGGTACTGTACTGAGACAGCAGTGCCCCGCCCTACGTTTTTTTTTTAATTTTTGGTATCGCATCGAAGTAGACTCTTGTTCGATATTCAGCACGAATTCGGCTCTTTTCGCCTTCGTTTATTATAAGCACAGGAGGTACCCATTGATTGGTCAAATACTTTTGTCTCGGCGTGTTTCATTGGTCAATTCGATGCAAGTCGGCGAGAGAAAGAAAGGGCCGAAGTCTTCTCGCGATAAAAATTCAAGGCACGAACCGTACTTAGTGGGGGAGGAGGGAGAAGCGTCTACTTTGTGACCCCGGATCTGAGTTACGACTATTAATAGGGAGGAGAGAGGAAGGACGGGCGAAGATAGTAAATGGGATGGAAACATAAATATATAGAATGGTCAACACGCACGTACGTTTATTTGCACCCTGCCCCTATTCAGCACCCTGATCTCACCGCGACCTGGTCCCGCTTGGATGTGAGTCTCCAAACTTGCCTCGGCTACATAATGTGCAACCGGCAGGGACCACCACCGGTAACCGGTAACCCTATTAATTAGGGCTGGGCACTGGCACAGTATGTACTGGCAGTATTAATAGTGATCTACTGATTGACCCGGCCAGTATATTCGCCAGTTGGTTTTTTCTCATGTACGTTCAAGAAACACGCCATATTATAGTACGGAAACCCACCAAATGCGTTCTGGAAGGAGAGAGGAGAAAGGAGAGACAATCTACTACTGCAATCCAGTCGTATACTGATTGATTTTGACGACCAGTATACATCGCTACTGACTGAGCCCAGCCCTCTACTGCGAATTATTTATTTATCCAAACTGGGGGCTGTTCGAGGCCTGTCCACTGCCAGTATAATAATCGGAACCTAATTGTTATACATACTGCTCTATGTATGTATGTACGAGCTACGAACGTGTGTTGAGCTTTACAGCAGCGGTATGTATATTGCATATATGTACGAGTATACCAGTACGAGTATATTATATCGGAACCTAATAGTTATCCTACTGTTTGTACGTACATATTTATACGAACAAAAATGTGTTCAGTTTTACAGCGGTATGTACCTACGAGGTGTATTTATTGTTTTACAAATCGAGCTTATAATCGTTGTCGGACTGGTGTACAGTATGCATATACCAAGTACTTCGTATTATATCGATAGCATGTACATAAGTACATATTATATTATATTATATCATGATGGTGATTCATGATTATTGATTACCGAAGTCGTGTAAACATATACATATTATATCATATGTACTTATGTAAAGTCGTGTAAACATATACATATTATATGTACAACCGGTATGTTTGGTCATGCCGAAAGGAACACAACATGATTGATACGTGGAAGTGTGGAGGGCGTAAGCTTTATTTTTACCCATCCGCCGGAGGATAAAAAAAACAACAACAACAGCAACAACATGCTGATTTGTGTATATATCATACATGATATTAGATTTAGATGTGCATTGCTGCTTTCGAAATAAAGTATGTCCGGTCGCTTGCATGAAACATGAACAAATAGATAACCAGCAGGCTAAAAAGTACCCACCTGAACTGTTAACCCTTTAAGGTGGGAGGGCAGTACCGTTGTTGGGACAAACAACTTGGAATTAGAGTCAAGTTGTGGTTTGTCTTGGAATTAGAGTACAGTACTGTTAATAAACGGGTGAAAAATGTTTACACCTCTGACAGATCTGATAGATTATACAGATCATATAGATTATTCCCACTTGATGATCTAGATATTTCAGGTAATATAGATTCCTGATCTGTATGATCTGTATGATCTGTATGATCTGCATGATCTGTATGATATGTATGATATGTATGATCTGTATGATCTGTATGATTTGTATGAACTGGGTAGTGCTGCTGGGTGGGAGCCGTGTAGCCTGCATGATGTAGGGCATGTTGGCATGGGTTGCATCTGTACTATCTACGCAGATCTTACACAATATTTCATAGCGGCAGGTTAGGATCTACCGTAGATAAATCTAGAACATTCATCTGTCCTGCGTGTGTGGTGTGCTTCCCACAAGCTTGGCCGTTGTATCGTATTATGTTACGTGTGTTCGATGCTTGTGTATAAATTTTAATTATGTGCCATTCTGAACCGAAATATAAGAGCCATTTCGAATACAAATTAGTATACAAACGGTCTTTATATTTCGAATCAAAGTAGTACCTGGTACCTGGTATCTATCTATAATACAGTGTACACAGCGGTAGTAGTTATCTTTCATTTTTTCTTCCTTCCTTTTCTCTCCTTCAATTTTGTGTGTGTTTTTTTGTATGTCTTGCGTTCGTACGTACATATACCCAGCACGTTTGATATTGCGATGCATATTTTTCCCTCTGTGTCTCGTAGTTTGTGACCGCAAACACGTGATATCTCTCTGGAATGAAAAATCAGTCCGGACACCGGGTGTGCTGGATGCCGGTGGGCGAAAAAAAAGGTCCGCTCATCGGAAAAACACGATTTACGAACATTTATTTTTACGGGGGACCATAGTAAATAGGACCAAATATTGGTAGTAAAAATAGATAAATATATAGGTTTTTGTGTGTCCCGTAGGTCCTATTTACTATGGTCCCCCGTAAATAGATAATCTAGATCCTTACCAGCCGCTGTGACATGTTGCGAAGGATCTGTATACAGTAGTACTGCTGTAGTACAGATCCAACCCATGAAACATACCCTAAATCATGCAGGTTGTACGGTTCCCCCCCGGCAACATGACCTAGATCATACAGATCATACAGATCATGCAGACCGTACACATCATACAGATCATACAGATCATGTACAGATCATTCAAATCATACAAATCATACAGATCATGCAGATCATACAGATCACACAGATCATGCAGACCATACACATAATACAGATCATACAGATCATATACAGATCATACATATCATACAAATCGTACAGATCATGCAGATCATACACATCATACAGATCGTACAGTTCATACAGATCAGAAATATGCCTGCCCTGAAAAATCTACCTGGTAGATCATTAACAGAGAATTAAGGTTGTGAAAGGCTTACTGTGAAGCACACCCACATACATACACACAGAAGCACCATGGCTGTCACAATGGACGAAGCTTCAGGGCGACTGCTGTTGTACCGCCATGGCTGTCACAAAAAGGAAAGAGCTTCACGCGCGGCTGCTTTTGAGAGTACAGAATATATCGCGTGGGTTTGCATCGTCCTGCGAGGCTCGGCGAGGTGGGATCTACCGTTCGATCTAAGGGTCGAGGTATTTTTAATCGTTCACACCTCGGACAGATCAGATAGATCATTCCCACTGGATGATCTAGATATTTCAGAGCATAAATATTACTGATCTGCATGATCTGTAGGATCTGTAGGATCTGTATGATCTGTATGATCTGTATGATCTGTATGATCTGTATGATCTGTATGGTCTAGCTCAGGTTGCCGGTTAGGAGTCGTGTACTCTGCATGATGTAGGACATGTTTCCTGGGTTGGACCTGTACTGTACAACTCCTGTACATCAACATTTCATAACCGCAGGTAAGGATCTAGATGATCTGGAGATGGTATATTTGTAGATGATCTATCTGTCTGAGGGATGTAGTCGTTGCGGTAGTAGCTGCTTTTATGCACCGGGGGTGGGGGGATTGGTCATCAGCCCCCCTTCATTTCTCCCCCCACGTGTGCATACGTGCAACCTTTTTTTGTGTTGTTTTCGTTTTTTATCGCCGTTTTAGGTTCCTTACGTGTTTTCGTCACAAAGGGCTACCGTAATGTTTGTTGAATGAGCTACGTATTTACCAGGTATAGTATATGCAGCAATTTGATAACTCATAATTCGTACACGCGCGCCAAAACCAATGTACAAATACAGTACTCGTACTGTTCGCTATGAGGCCGAAGCTCATGAAAAGAGAAGAAATATCATATCCTTTTTTTCTTTTTCTTATTCTTTTTTACGTTGTTAACCCAACAGTAAATATTGTACGAAAAGTCGATCCCACAGAGCCAAGAACTTGTCGATATGAGATGCTGACGTTGTCTTACTTGCTCTTGACATGGCTCTGTGAAAAAAGAAAGTCAATCTTGAACCCTTTGGGACTTCATGTACTTGATAAATGAATACGTAGTATAGGAGAAAACATGTCGAACGTTAAATGACACTTGAGGCATGGACCACAGGAAGCAGCCCCGCCTGCTGAGGTACCAGTACGATACACGGAATACCGGGCCCAGCAACCGCTGGTCAGCTACAAGCAGCAGCCCTGTCTGTTCGCGTGTTCTAGCAAGCCTGCCAGCGCCGTTCCGTATGGTATCCACTTGGTATATTCTCACAAGCGCGATCAACCAAACAATACCAGCTGCTGCTGTCAAATTGAGCTACAGTACGTACTATTACGCGGGACCATAGTAAACACTAGTTAATAGGACCTACGGTAGACACAAAAACCTACCTGGTATATAATTACCTATTTTTACTATTAATAGCAGCATTTGGTCCTATTTACTACGGTCCACCGTAATACGTACTCAGCCAAATAATATGAACCATAACGCCGAATTCTCTCTACGAACGACAACAAACTGCAGATTATTCTCAGATCGGTTCCCGATCCCTAGTAATAGTTTCCTTCACTTTTCTCCAGTCGTCAGACGTTGAGGAAAACAAAAATCTTGACCGCCGAAGATCAAGCGAAAAAGTGACACCCAGAAAACACACCTCGAGGTACATCCTTGTCTGCTCGACTCTCACAGACCTTTCTGCGCGTACAGCACCAGCGTTCGCGACAGTTTTAGCATGTCTCGGCAGCTTAGCACACAACATCGGCTGCGGCCGATTATCGGCATGAGAGGTGGGGGGCGTGCGACACGCCGAGCGCAGCAGCGCGTACGTTGGTGTACGACGCCTCGAGCACAGCAGCAGCAGCAAGCAGCACAGGTGCAGCACCCCGTGTCATCGATTTCTCGAGGTGACGCCTACATAATGTAACGTAAATAGTCGTAGGCATTTGAGTGTCGGCCTGCCCAAGCCCAGCAGCACCCGTGTCTCTGAGAACAAGTGTCGGCACCACAATCAGTTCGCCAGCCCTCTCAACCCCTCCACCAGGACAGCGGCCAGCACGGGAGTTCCACATCAAATACATTTTTTTCCCAACGGGGCTCCGTTTGACATCAGCGTTCCTCACCGTTACTCTGCCCCCCCCGTAATACTCGTAGTTGAAAAATGTCCCCCCCGCGGGTAGAACAAAACCCTTTGACGATTAACACTGAAAAATAAGCCAATTCTATTTTCCAGGCAGCTTTTCCCTTGAACGCGCAAGCTCTTTTTTTTTTTTCTTTTTTTTTCTCACATTATGTACTATCTTCGCCCTTCTTTTCTCTCTCTCTCCTATATACGTACTACTGCTCTAGTCGTAACTCAGATCCGGGATCACACAGTATGCTTCTTTCCCCCCCTCCCCACTACGGTACGCTGTAAAATAAGTTATATTCGTGAACTCTTTGGCATTAATGGCTGAAAAATGAACCAACTCGAATTAATTCAAGTCGCGTGTGTTTTAACCCCTCAAGACCAGTACCCACGTTTTTTTAGGCCATTAGCCAAAAATAGGTGTACCTACGCACTTTGAGCCATTTATAGGTACAATGGAGGGCAGGCCCAATATCAGGCGGGCGAGGATTCATTCAAATCGCGTGTGTTTTAACCCCTCAAGACCAGTACCCACGTTTTCTTAGGCCATTAGCCATAAATAGGTATACCTACGCACTTTGAGCCATTTATAGGTACAACGGAGGGCAGGCCCAATATCAGGCGGGCCAGGAAGCCTTTTCCGGGGTACATTACGCAGTGTACCTAAAAATGGCTTAAAGTGCGTAGGTATACCTATTTTTGGCTAATGCCATTTTGTTACTACTTGGATTTAGTGTGGGGTGTTTTTTCCAATACAGTGGGTACCCCGATTTAAAAGCGCCCAAGATAAGAGCACTCGGGATTTAAGAGCGGTCTAATCGGCATATCCCGCCTATACTAAAAGCTATGTATTGCCCACTACAGATAAGAGCAATGTGTAGTTAAGAGCGCATGTATGTTTTGGCTTGTCACGGGGCGCTTTTAAATCGGGGTACCCCCTGTAGTAAAACCTCAGGAGGAGTTTCGACGGTTTTCTCAATCTCACAGCTGAGGCGTTTTTTTCTTTTTTTTTCTTCTTCATTTTTGTAAAAACGTGAATGGTTTCCTTTTGGAAATGGGTAAATACACCTTTCAGTTGGACGCGGTCAACTAAGAAACACGTAGAAAGGGCACGATGTAGCTGCGCGGCGATTCGGGGTCAGTATCAATTCGATACGCCCGAAGGACCGATCGCGCAGCCTCCACAGTAGTTTCGCGGGTTTGACGGATTTGGAAGCGCACCTCATTTTCTGGAACAAAGTACTTGGAAGTAGTGTGGGGTATTTTTTTGCAGTGGAGAGAAGGTTAAAACAAACCCCAATGAAACCGTCCAATTTTCTTGAGATCGCCCAAAACACTTGCGCCCCGCAACTACAACTACTTCTACAACAACTACTACTACTACTACTGCTGCTGCTGCTGCTACTACTACTACTATTTTCGTGTTCTGCTCTCCCGTACCGCTGTAATTGTAGCCGGCCCCGCTCGTCGTACTCCCGAAGAGGCGTCGACTGACGGATGTCGTTGAGCTGCCTTGTGTGATGATGTGGCGATGAGAGATGGATAAGTTTCATTCACAGCGGGTGGTCGGTAGGTTGTTGGGGTTTTGTGACCAGAGCATGGGTTTCTGCTAGAAACAGGATTTAGAACTGCCACGAACACGGGTCTGATCGGTGCTGGGTCAGCCATAATCTCACGCGGTGCCCGTGCCGATTCTTCATCATTTTATAGATATTCCTAGCTGTGGTGAAGTACCACGACTGCCTGTGCTGACGGGTATACGATATGCAGAAATAACGTAAGGTGAAAAAAACCACACACACCCGAACTTATACGCACTTGATCAACATGTGACTCGATCTTGCCTTTGAAACCAACACCGCACGCAATACCCGGTGTCCCCCAGGATTACGTCATCTCTGTACTATAGCATACACTCGTACGTAGACGGGGCCTTGAGACCACTACTACTGATGTATATATAGCTTGATCCTAACTGGGCACACGAGCCTGGGACACACGGTGGGTGTGTAGTGGCTCGTGTTTTTCACTCAAATACTGTGTGGTAATAACTGCCTTTTCTCCGGCTCACTTGAACCAGCATGGAAATATCCGGGATTGTGGGGCTTTGTGTACACGTACGATCAGTGCTGCTTGTTACTTGTTTTTGCTCCGACGACGCTATCGAGCGGAAGGTCTCAAAATCTACTGAAGACATGATATGAGCAAGCGACAACTGGTCCAGGAGCATAAACGCGCTTAGCCCATCACGAAACAAACACCTAGGCGAGTACAGTAGAGGAAACGGGGACAGGGCGGGCTGCTATATCATTCCAGGTCTCGTGATATCTAGATGAAAGGACGGAGGCAATATGACACAGGTATGATGGGTTGAGAACCATCACACACTTTTCAGTTGCGCCCGGACATAAGCGCATCGCTACGTGCCACTCATGTCGGCAAATGAATTCCACTGGGGTCATGCCTGCTCTGCGCTCTTGACCAGCAAACATACATCACCGCGCCCGGAGCGTCTCGTGTTAGTAGTTCACATAGCTGCACCTGGAAACTACTTGAAAAGTAGCACACCGTATCTCAACATCAATAACACGCACTGCCGATTGATCTACGCCCAGTTGCACACACCTGGTTTGAGGTCGACAGCTCAATCTTGGTTGGCTGCAATGACGCCTTCGCAACTGAGATCGTAGCTGATGGTGGAGTGCACGAAGCGATTTTATAACCAGACTCTTGCTCTGGTAACGTCCAGCCCCTGAAAGGAACTACCACGCGGTGGACACACCGCAGACACGCCGCATGCAGACACGGATAGGACAGTGACGTTCCGACTCCTGAGAAGCCCACGGCACGATAGGGCAGGAGCATGATGCGAGTGCTTGCAAAACCATCAGCAGCGTATACGAGATCAAGACGTCTCGTGCGATCAAACTAAGTATGGAAGCGTACCACAGTTCGGCGAGCCAGCTCGTCCTCGATTGCAAACGCACGTTATTGTGGGCAGTGGTGGCTGGCAGCCACGCGTGCCCTCCTCCCAGATTGGAAGCGAAAACCTTGCCCAAGCAGGTAATGACGCCAGCCTACCAACGCCCCACGAGCCAGTGCATCCAGGACAACTGAGCGACGTTGCTGCTGGTCATACACGTGAATGGCCACGCGTTTTCTCCTCATGGTCTCAATGCCTCGAATAGCTTGCCCAAGGGGGAGATTTGCTGACGTACGTGTATCCCCCGAGCCAGTGCGCGGACATTATACAAAATATAAACGCCTGCTACTGCTGGCTGTACTAACTATCTCATCACAGACGTAACACCGAGGATGACTTGCTCTAGGTGAAAGCGCCGGGGACGTCTTCGACAGAGCTTCCCGCGGCACACGAGGAAGAGAAGAGCAAGCTTGCACTTATCGTAAGTGTGGGCGGCATAATCGCCCCGAAACACATATCGCGGTGATCTTCACCTTGCGCCAGTTGTCAGTTTCGTGGAGACCCTGAGGAGACGACGCGTATCCACCCGTTAAGCCAACAATATCAACAAAGATACCAGTACTACAGAACGTAACCTCTTCAACTGCATGAAAACGGTTTGAAGCGTTAACCTCACCTTCGTCGGCGTTGCTGTGACTCCTGGGTTTGCATTCGAAGAAAACATGCGCAGACCGATGTACTGCACCGGTGCCCCCACCATTGTCATATACCAGCGAGTGGTGGGCCTCGGTAACGGACAAGGACATAATATTATCTCCAAGGACACAGTACACGCGTGAAGAAGTGCATGTGATGCAAATACCCCCAAAGCCATTGGCGAGGGCCTGAGGGACCTGGCACTGTCGTGAAACCACATATATAGTCGTTCCGGCTGTATTAAGCGCTCGGCGGAGGAAACATCGGTGTTTGCTTCTGGCAATCAGCTGTATGGCGGCTGTCATTGGCGTGATCGGTTTGGACCAGGTTAGCGCCCTCGTGCCGAAAACCCTCAGGGCGTCAGACCTTGACAATGCTTCATCTGCCCTCAAAGCCAAGTGTGAAATCACCGTCCAGAGTCTACAGGTGGCGATAGTAGAGTGCGTCTTCTCGGCGAGGAGACGCACTCTGTTATCGCCGCCTGTAGAAATCTGGGCGCCGATGTCTCGTTTGGCTTGGAGGGAAGACGACGCATTGCCAAATTCTGATGCCCTGGGTTTATTCGACGCGAGGGCACCAACCTTCTCCACACCGGCCAACCCCAATGAAGTCCGCATTACACATGACTGCCAGAAGTAACCACCGACGATCCCCCCGCTGAGCGTCTTGTTCAGCTCCCGGAATCACATGCGTGCACACAGACGATATTTAGACGCTATCTATGGGAGTTACGTGTATAGGGTGTGGTGGTGTACGGCCGTTACATACTGCGCTCCCGGTTTCTGGTTTTATCTCGTCCCGCATCTTTGCATCCTGTTGCGAGCATCGCTTTACTTCTAGTGCTGCGACTATGATACTACTATTACTTCTTGTACTTCTACTACTACTACGACTACTACTACTACTACTACTACTACTACTACTACTACTACTACTACTACTACTACTACTACTGCTACTACTACTGTGAATGTGAATGTGAAAGTGGCTGCGCAGATAAGCCATCTCACGTTTCGAGACCGCCCAAACGCTTGTGTGCGCACCACCTTACTACGGCCACGCAGCTTGCAAAGAGGACTTGCAACGAAATTTCTCGATCTAACTAACCGCTTAGACTATCAATAGGTGTCTTTTTGATTTTTTTGTTATAAAAATATCGTATACGGTAGCCCATCAGAACAGCTGGCATTTTTTAGTATTCCACCGGGAGCTTGGTAGGCTAGGTCTAGGGCGCTGACGAAACGCTGCCAAGAGTCACTGCGGGAGCGGAGTGGAAGATGCATAGGACCGTGATGAATCGAGAGCGGCTGGCTATGCGCTACTCGTACTCCCGCTGGACTAAGGTCGAAGTTTTGACGGTACAGCGGTATTCCCGGGGACCATAGTAAATAGGACCAAAATTTGTTCGTAAAAAAAGGTCAATATATAGGTTTTTGTCTAGACTGCAGGTCCTATTTACTAGTGTTTACTATGGTCCTCCCGTAATAGTAGCGTTCCCTCTTTATAGTGCCTGTTGAGTAGTGCCGGTTGCCCGTTGTATATTGTGCCTGTGAGATTGCTTGGCGCAGGTGGGATCAACCAGTGTGGCAGTGTGCGGAGTGGTGCTGGTTGCTGCTACGTATGGTAGTGATGATGTTTGTTGGCTGGCGCATACCGGCACTATAGAGGGGCCGGTTACGGTGGTACTGAATGCACTGCTACGTGGTGTTTATGTATCATACTCGTCGATGGGCTATACATGAAGTTTTTTTTACGTTTTTTGACGGTATACTGCGAAGTATACTTCTACTGATTCTGCATTGCGTGCATTTTTTGTTGTAGAGTGTTAATGTTAAAGTTGTTTTTGGTGTTCTGGTGTTTTTGGTGTTTTGGTGTTTTTGGTATTGTTGGTTTCCTTGCTCTAAAGAGTTTCGTGCGACGATACAAACGAGAGCCCACTCTGGACGAAATTTTAAGGACCGTTTATGCATGAATACGAATACCAAGCTGTCCTTACATTTCCATCCAGAGTGAGTGGTACTATGAACAGGAACGACTGTATTAATGGATTCGAGCCAGCGTGTGTGAGGTGTTTTTTTCTTCATTGCCATGCCTTGGAGTACAGTGGGTGCCCCTATATAAGAGAGGTGTGGGACAGGCCGGAAACACCTCTCTTAACCTATTTAGAGCTGCAGTCCCAGTGTGGGGACAAAGCACTTGGAATTAGACTGAAATATGTATTTCCGTACAGTGCAGTTCTAAAAGGGTTAACTTGTAGCCCTTTCTCCTATCCACAGTGGGAAATATACAGGTTTAGTGTAGGCGGATCCAGCTGATGTGGCCTCTCTTTACTGTGCTGTTCTCTTATATAGGGTACCTTATCTTAGGACGGGGTACCCACTACTGCTGTGTTATGTGTGTGCCTCCGAATATTTGTACGGATGAACCCACGTATGCCGGTACCGTACGAGTACCACCAAGCTCTCGTCTTAACACCCTACACTACTATTGATATGATGATATGAATACCCTCTCATAAGAATGAGCCCAGCAAGAAACTCAAAGCCTGAGGTTTCCGACGAAACGAGAAATTCGAGAGCGGCTGTACGAAAGTTAGTGTGGAGCGTACCATTTCTCATTACGAAATCTAGCCCAGTAGGCCAATATCTAGCCTACAGCAGAAGGCGACTCATCGCACGGGTGGGTAGGGGTTGTTGCGTTGTTGCAGTTAGTTTTTGCCTTCTGAGGCTTTTTTTTTTTCTTGTGGCCTTAATCCATTCAGAACTGGAAATATGATCCCACACTAATTCTAAGTAGTTTGTCCCCAAAATTCGTGGGACCAGTTCTTAAGGGGTCAAGACACGCTCCTCAAGTGGGCAGCTACCGGTTAGCATGATACTTTTACCAGCACACCTGGTATTTGGTTTATAGGGCTACTGCTGTAGCGCATATAAATGGTTGTCGCGTTGGCGCGAAAACTTTTGGTCGAAGTCGGTGTTTCGTCGGTGAGGTAGGTATTGAGCTCTTCACAAGTGAGAAACTCAGATAATAAGCCACCGCCCCTCTAAGGCGGCATCGTTCAGACCAGTTTCTTAACCCATTTTTTCTTGAACGTCCTTCGAAAAGTGAGCCTTGTGTTCTTATTAGCCTTAGAAGGTTATTTCTTATTCGTGGGCCTATAGTGTATACAGGACCGATACTGCTGTGCAAGACATAAAAGCAATACGGGTCCCTACTTTGCAGCGCTGTTCACGGGTTGGGCCAAACCTCGTGGGTCAGTTTGGGTCGGGTCGGATAGGGTCGGGCCAGGGTGAACTGATCCGACCCGTGAGAGTCTGAATACCTCCTGGTCCGACCCGACCCGACCCGACCCGACCCGGGATAACTCAAAACACTTCCTGAAATTACGCGCAGATCGGGTCATGGCCCGTGAAGATTCCATCGAAATACCAACAACCATGGCGTTTGCTTGAAGAACAAATTCATCGGTGATGAAGGTGCCGCGTATAGTCTATAATCGTTGTTGTCGTTGTGTTTCAAATTGTTTGCCTTGGCAGCGTGTCTCCAGTAGTATTAATAGCTGTCAGCCCCATGCGTGTGTGTATCATATAAGCCTGGCATTTATCAGGTACAAATACTAGTACACTGGGTGTGTCGGATGTCGACGGGCATATACACATACTTCGTATATATTATACTTCGTATATATATTATATTATATATGTTATTAATAGTGGGTTGGTGGGTTGGTGGGCTGGATTGCGGTTGGGTTGTGGTGTGGGGTGTGGGAACGGGTTGCAATAGTAAATGGTTGACGAAGAATTTTCATATTTTCGTACTAATAAGAGAGGGAATTAACTGATTTCGCAAAGGTGACTTTTCGACGAAACCCTCAATTGCACAGCTGTTCTTTTTTTAATGTTTTATTATTTAATTTTTAATTTTTTTAATTTTTAATTTTAATTTTTTAATTTTAATTTTATGTTTTTTATATATATACGAGGTATATATATTTTAATTCAACTAAAAATTGTAATTACAATTCCAATTTCTCCTCGTGCAGGTGGCTGGGGGAGGGACCGCGGGAGGCCTCGAGGGCGTAGCGCAGTCCCTAGCGCACGAGGTAGTGAGCAACCCTGATGACTGGGAGAAGCGACGGACGGCGTTGATTTCCATGCAGCAGGCGGTGGATGCCGTCGGGAAATCGGGACAGGGGGGACCCACGGTGTTCACGGCGGACTTGTGGCGACACTTGAAGGAGCCCCTTAAGCACACGCTGGTGAGAGTGTGTTTGATCTTGTGGGGTTTTGTGTTGGTGTTGGTGGTGGTGGTGGTGGTGTGTGGTGGTGGTGTTGGTTGGGGTGGTGGTGGTGGTGGTGTTGTCGGTGGTGGTGGTGGTGGTGGTGGCGGCGGTGGTGGTGGCGGTGTGGTTGTGGTTGGGGTGGTCCGTAGTCGTGATCGTAATCGTGATCTTAACTGTGAGTGTAATCGCGATCGTATTCGTCCTCGCATCGCCACCGTACGTACATAAGTAGTCGGAAGTCGTACCGGTGATATCGTGATCCTGACCTTGGTCGTGAGAATAATCGTGACCTCCTCACTCCCTTGTTTTCGTTTTTGTTTGTGCTTCCCCCCCCCCCCCTCTCTCTCTTTCTTTGTCTCTGTCTCTCTTAAACGGAACAACAAAACAAAATAAAACAAAACAAATCACAATACCCAAACATCTCTCTAAAACCTAAAACAACAAAATTGCAACCAAAAACCGAAACCAAAATGGCCCAAAATGGACAAAATGGACAAAATGGAACCGTGCTTAGAACGACCTTCGGTCGGCCATCGTGAAGGAAGCGTGTCTACTCCTGGAGAAGCTTTCGACCACAGCAGGAAACTCCATGGCGGCCCTGATGAGAGATATGCTGAACGTCTTGCTGCAGCTCATGGCCAACGGAAACTCGGTGAGAGGACTTTTGGGGGCGGACAGACTGGCGAGAGCGACCAGTCGAGAGCGACCAGTCGTACGAGTAGTCTTTTTAGTTTCGATTTGGCCCAGCTTCGACTAAATGGTTGGTAGGCCGCACTTCGTATATCATCACTACATTATATTTTTCTGAGATGTTATCTCAGATGGTCGTGGTTCGGGTTCGGGTTTTATATATCTTGTAAAAAATCGTGTGTATTTCAACAAAAACTCGGTGAGGATTTTGGGGGGCGAACAGACTGGCGAGAGCGTTGGAAGTACTGTACTTGTAGAAAAACTTGCTGCTCTTAGTTGTGGTGTGCCCTGTGTTTTTTTCTCTATTTTTACCCCTACTCGTATATACGTGGTATGCACCAAGTCTGCCCACTTTTGTAGTGTTGTGCGTGTCTTTTTTTTGTGTGTGCTTGTGTGCTTGTGTGCTTATATATATGATATCGGCATACTCTAGTAGTAGCTTCGCCGCTGCCGTCTCTCGCGCCCCCCCCCCCCCCCCCCGCCACCGCCGCCGCCCTACCCCCTCAGCGCTCTCATCACTCCTCCCGGTCGTGGATCAATTAGGTGATCGTGGGTCAGGTAGACTCTTGCATGCGGCACGTGATCTCGAACACTCGCTTCCCCCGCCAGCTCAAGGAGATGGAGTACACCGTCAAGAGCAGCCGCTCGAATAACCTCAGGGAGTCGGTGGCCTCGTACGTGCTGCTCATGCTCGGCACCTGGCCTGCGCCTTCGATGGAGAAGGAAGTTGTGCACCTCGAGTCCATCATCTCGGTGAGTTTGGAATGGCAACAAAAAAATATCTCTCAGGAACACGGCATGGCATGCGGCATGCTGCGGCATGATGTTAACATCTCACGACATGGCATGACATCAACATCACACCGGTCGTCCCTGTGGTCTAGTGGTTAACCTCGAATACCGCTTTTCATAGTGTTGATCCCGGAGTTCGAAATCTCGCCGTAGGGAAAGCATGAATTTTTATAGAAGAACTGACTGCGCAAGGATGCTGCTGCAGCTCGGGGGTAAGACAAGGCAACACAGATATATCAGGTACCACAGGTAAATATATACGAGTATGATGATACCAAATACCAAGTAAGGTGCTCGTATATAGGATCTCGTATAGAGTGTCAAGGCTTCGGCCACTATTAATAATAATGGACTGACTGGTACGCCTAGCGTGGGTACCTGAGAGGCGTTATTGGACGCGGGTCGACGGGGAAAGAAAGGGCTGCACCCTTTTCGCGGTACAGCAGGGGTCCCCCAATAAGGCGGTGGTGTGGCAGAGCAATATGACCGCACTATAGAGGGAAGCCGCCTTATTCATCCCAGGTTATGAGTGCAATCCCCCGGTCGCGCCAAGCGATTTTGACCGCCTTATATCGGGATACCGCCTTATATCGGCATACCGCCTTATTGGGGGACCCCCACTGTAAGAACAAAGGCACGAACGCCTCCGTAAAGGGGAGGGGGGATGGAAGAGCCTGATATGTGACCCCGGGTCTGAGTGATATACGACTACTACGACTAGGAGGGAGCAGGAGCAAAAGGAAGAGCGAAGACGTTCAATGGGATGAACAAAGAAAAACGAAGAAAAAAAACGAACATGGCATGAACATGACATGACACGACATGCCATGGGCATCTCAGATGACATGGTGTACCAAAACTAGCTCGCGACACTTGCTTGACAATAAAGTATGCCATATCGTACATATGTATGGCATGAATAGGAACATAATAACCCACGTGCCCACGGCACCATAACGCAAACGACGTTTCGCGTGCTGTGTGCCGTTTCGCCGTTTCACGACACCCGGCCGTTTCATTGCTTGTAACCATTTTTTTCATGCTTTGTAACGTTTCGTGAACGTGACAGTTACTCCTGAAGGACGCCTCCAGCGCGGCGAGAACGGACGCGCGAGCCTGCTTCGCCATATTCAACAACCATTGGCCGAAGAGGGCGGACAAAATTTTGGCGGTACGTACGTAGATACATACGTATACTGTATACGTCCGGCATCAATCGAAACGCATGCTATGATCGATCCGGGTGTGTAGCATGTTTTCACTCAAGAATTACGTACCTACTTTGTTTTTTTTTGTAACAGTAGTAGAGCGATCCCACGGCAAGGGTGGCCACTTTTTGGCTCCGTATGTTCTTACCAGTTGAGTCCCTCACGTGGGTAACCACCGGACACTATTAATATTTTACTGGTATGTTTGTTTTTTTGGAATATCGCATTGAAAGTGTTGGTCGAGTTGCGCGAACGAATGTTTCCGACGTCATGTTTCGGATGAGATGTTGAGCTCCTCATGTGAGGAGCTCAGCAATTTCTGCTGCGCCCCTACCGTGGGATGAGTCAGTACTGACGGGTGCTACGAGTATACGATAGAGGTATAAGGTATACCTTTTTTTGGCTGAAACGGTTTCTAAATGACGGGGCTAGTATTCGTCGGAATTTCCCAAAATCATCGGAATTTCGTTTTTTTTGTTGGCAGGATTCTTCATTTTATTATTTAGGGGGCATGGGGGTTGTTCATCAGGTATACATATATACGTAAGAGCACGTTTCCCTCCCCTCCGAAATCGTCTTTTTTTCAATGTGGTATGGAGAGGTCCTCAAGTGACCAACCACCCCCAGAAAAAAGCGTGGTGCACCTCTGCTGTGTATTTTGCATGCGTCTACTGTTGTCTGTTCGTTGTATGCGTGCAGTAGAGGCGGTGGGAGTATTTATTCATCAGGGTGGGCTATTGTAATAGGAATAACGATGGGCCCATAAATCATACATCCCCCCTAATGTGTATACACCACATTTTGGTCCTGATTGCTACGTATGTATGTTACCCCGTAATTTTGCGAGGACATCATCATCAACAACAACAACAACAATAACAACACAAACACTATCATTTCTTGTTGAATCACCAACCCATTATTACGGATCGGCTCGGGTCGGGTCGGGTCGGGTCGGGTCGAGTAAGGGTAGCCCGCCCCGATCCGTGAGAGTTTGAAAACCTCCCGACCCGACCTGACCCGACCCGATCCATGAGAGTTCAAACACTTCCTGACCCAACCCGCGGGTTTTATGAGGTCGTGATCCGGGAAGAGCCCTGGAATATACTTAACTTCGTACCGCTCCCCTGGTGAACGGGTCCACCACTTGCCCACACACTATATATATATAAATATAAATGGTATAGGGTGATGGGGTAACGACGTGTTTTAATCAATATATACCTGTCCATCTATTCCAAAGCAACACGAACACGTACGTACCCTCTTTCGGTTCCGGGCCTCGACGTCTGCAGACTTTTTCCCCGCGGACGCGCACGCCTCGCATTCCACGTGCAAACCCGCACGCATTTCTTCTCGCTGGTTGTGGCACAGTTTCTCCTGCAAGGCGTTCCGACATTCGTTGGCGAGGGTTAGCGTTTGCTCAACACAACAGGGTACAAGCACTATTATTTCCGGGTGGGCATATGTTGTATGCAGTAATCACAACCCACGATGGGGGCAAAAAACATGTCTCTCCTTATGTTTACAAACCGTATTAGGTCCTGGTCTCTACTAACACGTGGGTTCGGATTACGTCTTAATGCCCCCCTTAAGGGAACCCCAACCTCCCGACGTCCCGTGCCATGACCAACAGGCTCGCTCTGCACTCATCATGCTTTTCGCGATGAGACATACCATATTACAGTGTATGTTCGTAGCTGTTTGCTACTGGCGTCTGGGCTGTCGTTCACTCGCATAATCTGGACGCCTCTACGGCGAGAAACTACCCATACAGGACAAAGCCCAACGACTTGAATGGGCGGCAGACCTGCAGCCCGCCATTGTGTGTGGTGTCTGCCCAGACGTTTGTGTTGAGCCCACCGAGGCAACAACGGGAAAGGCGCGCAAGCGACATATACGACAAATAACGCCTGGAACTGCGGCAGACAGGGGGCCCCATGGCGTGGACCAGAGGCGAACTTAAGTGAAGGATTTACTGCCCGCCAAAATACATAGCGCGACACGCAAGCTCGAGGTGAGAAGTCGCCTACACAATACCAGACGAAAGAAGCGAAGGGGGCCTTCTACCCCCGCCTCATCGACGTCGTCAAGCAATCCAACGTCGGAGAGGCTGCGCGATATCCCGGGGGGACAGCCGTTGGTGTCGATGTCGTAAGGGTTCTCCACCTCAACAACGCGAGTCTCGAGAGTGCCGCTCTGGCATCACGTTGAGGCCCGTGAATAGCTGGCGACCAGGGAGCTGCTCGGGAAGAGGAGCGGTGACACGTACGTTGACGTGTAGACCGGCATCGTCGTCCTTAAGCATGCTGTGCATAACCAATCACCGTCGACCCCAGGCCAACCAATCTTGGATAGATTGGTTGGTCTGGGGTCGACGGTGGCCGGTACAGCATGCTCAAGGACGACGATGCCGGCCTACACGTCAACGTACGTCTCACCGCTCCTCTTCCCGAGCAGTTCCCTGGTCGCCAGCTGATCACAGGCCTCAGCGTTATGCGAGAGGGGCACTCCCTCGTTATTGCTCTCGTCATTAAGGCGGTGAACACTCATGACATCGGCACCAACGGCTGCCCCCCCCGGGATATCGCCCTGCCTCTCCGACGGCGGATTGCTTGCTGGCGTCGATGGGGGGAGAGTAGAAGGCCTCCGTATGAATGAGACACTGATACTGACCCAGGGGGCCTGGGGCTCTCAACACGCAAAATAAATTTAGCAAGAGAAGTACGGTAAAATCCATGCTTTTGCACCGACAGCTTGGTAGGCTACAAGCGGCGGCCTTCAGTACAAACACAGTACCAGTACCAGTGGGGCTCGCGTAAATCTGCCCGCTCACAGGCGAACTTCCTGAGATGTGCCCGCACTGAAAATAAAGCCTTTCCAAGCACAACGACCAGGTGGCACGCCAACCGGGCATGCCTCTCGTTAGGGTTAGGGTTAGGGCTAGAGTTCCGGGTCGGGGTGGTGGCCGCCGTTCGCCGAAGCCAAAAATAAGCTCACCGTCGGGAACGAATGCCTTACAGCTTCGTGACAAAACCCTACCTCATTAGAAACAGCATCGTTTTGTGCGGGCACGTCTGAGAAGTTTGCCTGCGCGGGCAGATTTACGGCTACTGGTACCAGTGCCGGCCTTCCTGCGGGTATATGGGTATACCATGCATGCCGTGCCCGACAAACATGACAGCATGCGCCGTACACTACACTACAGTGTGGTCTTCGAACAACGAGAGCGAGCCCAAGAACAGCGGATGGGCGCCAACAGCAGCCACCAAACGCCAACCCACAAGCACCGCCATACAGCAGCAACTGCACAACACAGCATGCCGCATGCCGGTCGTGCCCCTCACCTGCTTGAGCTCTTTGACGTAGAAATACGCCATTCGCTGGCGCCATACCCGTTGAAGGGCCACCGCCGCGGCGGTATCGACCTGCCAACACGCCAAAAACCGCGCATGCAAACCCCCGTCAGCGATTGCAGTGGAATCAGCGGCGAACTTTTCCAAACCGGTAACGATACCCCGATTTTGAGGGCTCTTTTCGGTAGCGACTACTCAAAATCGACTTGTCGTAAACGTGTAACAAATTGCCGTGAGCACAGTTTCTAAAGTATCACACTACGTGAGTATATAATACCTGGTAGACACGTGTATCGTATTTCAAGCCTTACGTTTACATTTTCATCAATCCGTCCAGTAGACTTTACCNGCTCCTGCTGCTGCTGCTGCTGCTGCTGCTGCTGCTGCTGCTGCTGCTGCTGCTGCTGCTGCTGCTGCTGCTGCTGCTGCTGCTGCTGCTGCTGCCATACTACCGACTATGACACCCGGTCCCCCCCTTGTTTTTTTCGTACCCGATCCCATCGAACTTTTCCCCCACCCCACCGCACCGCACCCAACAGGCAAGCCGCCTCGCCCCGGTTGGACCGGATAGGAGGAGGAGAAGCGGAAGCCAAGGGAGTCGGGGCAGAACTGCTCCGATGTCACAAGCTCTTCGTTAACGAGGTTAGCCCATACCAGCCCTAGTTTTTATCTCTTGTTGGTCTGATGGAAGGTGGGAGGGGGGCCCACGGGAGAAATTTCCATTTTTTTTCTTTTTTTTTCCCCGGTACTGTATGTACCTTGAGGGGTGCATGCTAGATGTGTACACCGGCGAGTAACCGTCACAAACAGGTACACGGCAAAAAGCTCTTCTTTTTTTTTGCCGGTACTGTATTTGGAGGGGCGCATGCTAGAGGTGTACCCCGGCGAGTACCCGTCACAAACGGGTACTTGGATAATTCTGAAAGTGAAACCCGAACCCGTCGCGGGTAACCCGGGTTTTCGACGAAATCAAACGGGTTCAACGAGTACTCGGGTAAAACCGGGTACCCGACAACCCGTTTTCGTTTGCGGTCACCAAGGGGTGCCACACGCGGATGACAGTGCGTACTGCTACGGCTACGCGATGAACCAAACAATGGTTACGCGTACGTACCATAAAGAAGTTCGATTCTCAAACTTGTAAGCACACAGAATGGAACCAACATGCCTCCTTCTCTCTTACGAACAAATCGCGGATTATTCTCGGAATTTTCCCTTTCTTTAATAATCCCGTGCTTTACCCACTTGATAGTTCCACCTACGCGATGAACCAAACAATGGCTACGCGTACGTACCATCAAGAAGTTCGATTCTCAAACTTGTAAGCACACATAATAGAACCAACATGCCTCCTTCTCTCTTACGAACAAATCGCGGATTATTCTCGGAATTTTCCCTTTTTTCATGGTCCTGGTCTACCAGCACCATCCCGTGCTTTGTCCACTTGGTAGTTCCACCTTCGCGATGAACCAAACAATGCTTACGCGTACGTACCATAAAGAAGTTCGATTCTCAAACTTGTAAGCACACAGAATGGAACCAACATGCCTCCTTCTCTCTTACGAACAAACCACCGGAATATTCTCGGAAGTTTCCTTTTCTCTAATAATCCTCTCCTTTTGCCGTCCATAATCCCCTCTGAAGCTCCCATAGGGTTATTATGTCCTCGTAACTACAAAAAAAACTCGGCCAAAGAATATGAACCATAACGCCGAATTCTCTCTACAACAAACTAGCAGTTTATTTTTGTATCGGTTCCCGATTCCTAATAAACGTTCTCTTTTCGCGAGTTCGAGACCCACCGAGAGTGTGTGTGTGTGTGTGTGTTTTTTTTTTCTTGTGCGAAAAAAGGAATTGGAGAAAAGCGGCCTTTACGATAACGTGTGTATGCACGCACAAATCGACGCGAGTCGATGAGGGAAGAAAAATGCTGCGGGACGCATGCTACGATAGAGGTGCACCATGATTTTCCTGAGCTCTTCACTTAAGGAGCGTCATACTCGTACCTCGCCGAGAAAAATGATTTTGGAGGAAAATAAAAGTGCTGCCGGATGCGAAACCTCATGACCGAAGTATACTCTCAAATATTATTCGTCACAAAAATGAAAGTCCGACGAATTTGGGTTAAGGAGCCCGATCGTTCAGAAAACGATTCGGCCAAAACGTGCTACCTCTACCGTAGCACTACTGTAGTCCTGGCAAAGATGAATGCGCGTACGTACCGTCTAGCGGAAAGGCGGGGAAAGACTGACCGCTATGCTAGTACCCCGGATATGAACTATGAAGGGGGGGAGGGAGAAGGAGAAGTAGGCCGACCATAATTGATGGGATGGAAAGAAGATCAAACAAAAAAAAGCCTAAATCCGAATCCAAACCCCGACCCAAACAACCCCACCCCCATACCCATACCCTAACCCCGAACCCGTTGCGTTCGCGCCATTTTCAGGCTGTGGAAACCCTCAAAGACGAGATGGCGGTCATTCCCGGGCTGGAGGGTTTGGTAGAATCCCAGCAGGCGATTCCCGCTGAACGTCTGAGGCACTATCTGGAGGTGCTCGAGAGCGCGGCGGAGGCTCGGGAGGCCGGGGCGGCGAGATTGCGCGCCCAGATTCGCGACACGGCTAGGCGGCACCCTGCTCTGTTTTCGCCTGCCGGTGGTGGTGGCGGTGGTGGTGGTGGTGGTGGTGGTGGTGGTGGGTGGTTGGTTGGTGGTGGGGTTTCAAGCTCTGATATCATCCCGACAAAAAGCGAAAGCGACAGCAGCAATGTTGGCAATAGCGACAGGAAAATTGGTGGCAGCGTAGGGGAGGTGGCAGCAGCGGCGGAGGAAGAAAATATCGCTGCCGTGAGCAGTGCCAACAACAAAGACGAAGACGAAGAAGAAGAAGATAAGGGCACCACCACGGCCAGTAACCGCGGTGGCGTTGAAGAAGGGGGAGGAGGGCGAAGACCAGAAAAGCGCCGACAGCAGCGGTGCTGGTGACAAAAACGGGAAGGTAGACGGTGACAAAATCGGCAACAGCGGCAGCAGCAGCAGCAGCAGCAGCGACGTTAGGGAGGGCGAAGAAAACGGAGAAAACCAAGCGCCCGACAAGGATTGCGCCGGAAATGACGCAGCAGAGCTAGATCACGCCAAGGATAAAGGTGGCGACGCGAGCGTCGCAGTCGAAACCCCAGCAGGCGTTCCCGGAGAGGAAGGAGGGGGGGACAAGGATGGACAGAGGGGGAAGGGAAACGAGGTGGGGGGAATCATGCAGATGGTTATGGGCAGGGTTATCAACCCCTTTCTGAGCGCCGTACCTCAGCAACAAGGGGGTGCCGAAGGAAAGGAGGCGGTGGGGGGCGGGGACGGTGGTGATTCGTCCCCGTTAATTTCAGACGCGGTAACCCCCGGTGATATTGGTAGTGGTGGTGGGGACGAAAGTGGTGGGAAGGCAGACGCGGGGGAGACAGAGGGCGTTGGGAGTCAAGAGGTTCGGGAAGGCGGGGAGGGTGACGCGGCGGCGGCAGCGGCGGCTGTGATAGTGGAGACGTGAGGCGTTTTTTTGTAGGGGGGGGGGGGATGAAGGCGAAGTTGGTTGGTTGGTTTAGATGTTGGTTGGGTGGGGCGTACCCTCCTGAGTGCGTGTTATTTTATTTTATGTTTTGTTTCTGGTCGTCCTTCTATGTGCATGCATCTCTCTTGAATAGCTTGGGCTTGATTTTGGGCCTACATATAGCACGAGAACCGACACATACATACTATATATGATACATGCGTTTCTTTTACGCTCTCCGTTTTTATTTTTAGCTCTCTGTTTTTATTTTATTTTTCGCTACAGTAGTACGTATAATACCAGGTAGCTCGTTTTTATTTTTCGTTTTTGCTTTCTCCCTTTTCTGTTTCTTGGGGTGTCTCGTAACGTTTCCGTTTTTTTTTTTTTTTTTGGTTTTGAAATTTTGCTGTTAGTTTGCTCGTCATCGTGGTCGTCCTTGTCTCTATGTTCTAGCCCCCCCCCCCCCCCCCCCCGGGCGCTCTTCCTCCAACCTTGTTCTTTATCATTTGTGGTTTTCTTTGCCGTCTCTGGCAACATGTTTCTAACTTTGGGGAGAGAAAAGCGAGGGAGGGCGTTCGATTTGTGTTTCATTTATTTAGCACCAGTAGTTGCTGGTGTTATGCACGGATCGGATCAAGCTTCACGGGTCAGGTCAGGTCAGGTCGGGTCGGGTCGGGCCGGGTAAGGGTGACCCATTAACCCGACCCGTACGAGTTTGAAAAGCTTCTGACCTGATCCGACCCGACCCAACCCAACCCGACCCGGCCCGGCCCGGTCCGGCCCGTGAGATTTAGAAAAGTTCCTGACCCGGCCGCCTGCTCGGGGTGGTTGCCCCGTGAAGATAGTCGTGGTGCCTGGTACGGTACATACAGTAGGTATTACCGGATATATGCCGGGCGGTATTGCCCGATTTTATGTCGGGCGGGCGAATTGGACCACCACAGAGAGGGTGCGAGTGGGCACAGCTAATACTACGGCTGTGGACAGGCAGGCAGGCAGGCAGGCAGGCTCATGACGGCTACGTACTGTAGAAGCAGAAAAAAACACCCAAGAAGAAGCCATACCAACAACAACAAAAAACGTGTTGTGTTTTTTTTGCAGCCGTCTCCGAAGGCGCGACATTTATTTTTGTTTTTCTTTTGTTTTTGGCCCATTTTCCATGAACACATGAGTTTTTTTTTTGTTATCCGTCCCATTTATTATCTTCCCCCTTTTTTATCTCTCCCTCTTGGTCGTAACTCAGATCCGGGGTCAGTACTACTGTATGTAGTAAGTAGTAGACCCTGTATTAATTTGATGTTTGTTGTGATTTTTTGGGCAAGAACCCCTAATCATAATCATACAGATCATTCGTGTCACACAGATAGACCCCCCCCCCCCCCCCGCCCGACGAACATGATCTAGATCCTGCAGATCACATCATACAAACCAGGGATCGTCTGTCTGTCTCGAAAGAACTACGAGCATAGATCATGCGCTGGGGATCTGAAATATCTGTGCGCGTGATGATGTGTCATGGAACACATACCAGGTATTGTTTAACCATATCACACACTGTGTATCCTCTCTCGGACTCGGACATATTTTAGAAAAAAGCTGATTGTCTCGAAACAACAGAGATATTGCAAACGCCTACTGGGTAGCGACGCGTCTACCATCGTACGTGTGATGGGAATTGGGAAATTCGTCGACATCTTCCCAGAATTAGGAAATATGTCGACGATATCTTCCCAGAGTTGGGAAATATGTCGACGAGATCTTCCCAGCCGCCATTTTCACTTTTCACTTTTTTTTTTTTTTTTTTGAATATAATCGTCTCTGAAATCTGAAATTCGTGTGTTTGGTGTGAGACACAACAACCCATATCCGAACCTCAGCGCGACCGCCAGTACTCACGCACACGGGAAAAGAAAAACGCAGGGACACACCACACAACACATAGCAACAACTCGCTACGTATGGTACGAGGTACAAGTACGAGTACTCGACCACAACGACCACAACGTCAATATCGACCAATGAAAATCACGCCGCATTTTGCAGAGCCAATGACAAACGCGCCGCATACCGACGAAATACGCAGTTATGCCGCATCCAAGTTGTCGAGCACCTTTCTACGAGCACAACAACAGCAGTCTAGCCGTCCCGGCTGATCTCCCACTTGCTGCACGGCCTACGCTGGAGTCTTGATCCCGACCCAAGGAAGAAGGTATGTCCCTGCGGGTGCTCCTAGGCTTTCCCCACAATACTGCCTCGTCTCGCCAAGCTTCATGTTATCAGACCTTCTCCTGACACAAGAAAAGAACATGCGATACGACGAGTAAACGAGACGATACGAACTCGCACCACACAACAATAAGCCGAAGCCATCCCTAAAGATGCGTGAGAGTACCGTCCTGTGTCCTTACCGTGGCGACACCCAGGTGGGTCGCCGACCCACGTCCTTGATGATACGTGTCCATCTAACACGCGTGGCCGACGCACCAGGGTGTCACGCAGCTTGCAAAGCTGGGTATTGGTCAGCTTTGGGTGGACTCACAAACCGACATGTTCATTTTGAAGAGTAAAACATACGAGGTACTCGTATCATAGGTATGATATCTACGAAGCTGTTGAACCCATGGAAGCATACGCGGCGCACCCACGCCACGCCACTCGAACCGTGGTGTAGATAGAGTCTCTGGGTACTCATTCGATCTACGGCGTAAAGTAGACTACTACTGTAGTACATGCATACGGGTAGGGCGGGCGTGGAGTGTCTCGCCCGGTCATCATGTAACATCGCGCCCTCTCGGAGTCCCAAGAGGCTCAAAAGTGCGCATGTTCTACGTACGTATCCTCTTGACTTGATTGATGCTCGTAGCTGCGAAAAAAAAACGTGATAGTTCCGCCCGGATGTTCTCTTCTTGTGGTTTGATGGCTTGCTGTTGATAAACACGTGTTTGCGGCGTCGGGCGGCGGCCGTGATTTGATTGAAATATTAAGTCGAAAAGTGAACCACCAACCTGAAGAAAGAAAAGAAGAAAAAACGAAAACAACAACAACAACAGAACATTTCAGATTGACCGGATTTTTAGAGACCAACGCATGAGAGTCGACGAGGGAAGAAAGGGCTGGAGTCTTCTCGCGATAAAAAATCAAGGCAAGAACCGTTAGTGGGGAGAAGGGAGAAGAGCTTACTTTGTGACGCCGAATCTGAGCTACGGCTATTAGTAGGAAGGATAGAGAGAAAAGGAGGGCGAATATAATGAATGGGATGATGAAAAAAAACAAAACAAACGCAGAGGGACAGATCATGATCTATCTACTCAGACGATCTACGTACAGATCATTGTGATAAGATTAGGGTATCTAGATCCTGTATTTGCCGGTATGATATTGTTGGTGTGCGAGAGAACCGTATTATCATACAGATCTCACCCGTCAAACGCGATCTACTCGTACTCGTATAAACTACGAGTACTTACTGTAGATATGACGGATCATGTGCACCAGGAATTTATACCAGGTACGGTACGAGTACCTGTATACAGTACAAGGTTCCCCTTCGGGATGTTGGTCACTTGAAATCCCGGGGGTGTCGCACGTCGAAAAGAGATCGCGCATGCTTCATAGTTCTCTTTTTTTAGCAAACATGTAGTATGTGGTATATTAGACTGCTGTCTTGTTGAAAGGGAAAAGTAGTTGTAGCGACCGCCATTGCTAACGAAAAATATGTCACGAGCTGATATTGTATCTGAGGTACAGTGGGCTACCGGTGTATAGAAACTTTAGTTCGTTGTCCAGGCTGGACGACTTTTTGTGTCCGACGTCGATCTAGCTATTTTGTGTAGGGTTTAAAGTCGATCCCACACTGGTGAGCTTTGTTTTTAAACCGAAGTTTTATATCGTTCGTGCCAACCTAAGCTCGTTTCTCTTGACCCATAGGTTATGAACTGCAGGCTCAGGCCCCCACTACCACGAGTATTTGTGTTGAGTGGTGATTTGTTATGTCGAGTAGATCCACGAACAACTCGTGAATCGCGACGCCATTTCGTTTGCCCGAACTCCGAAAATATTCAATTAACTCTACTGTAATTCTGGTACGAAATAATATGAAATTGCAAATAAAAGCAATCTAATTATTTTATTGTTCTGCCCAGATTGCACCCCCGCACCTGAACACATTAAATATAAAAAGTTTTTTTTGTTTGACGCGTAGAAGCACATACCCGAGCACAAATAGCTTGGAAGAGCTAATATGCGGTAAACCAAACCGACCGGTACACAAGGTTTTGTGATTAACCTCAAAAAAAGTGAAATCACGATCTGCAACATTTTTTTTTGTCGTGGCTACTGTTTTGTAGTAAATGCGCCTGAAAAACGTACTTCGTGTGTGATCCACGCAACCCAACGGTAGATTATATCCCAGGACCGGTATAAGGGCAAACAGCTGACTCTGCTGCGTACACCGTTTGTGGACAGCAAGCGGCTTCCCAAAGCATCCGCTGGGCGCTGGCGAACACGCACGTGGCGGCCTCGAAACCTCGTCGAGGAGGAGGTGGCACAGCGCGAATAAAAACGAAGCAAAACACCCTGATAATCCGGGCGAGGCCGGGTAGACAACCTGTGAGATTGACATCTCGCCAGCCGGGCCAAACTACAGCAGCAGATATCACGCAGAGTACATAGCGTATCAAAAGTTCAGTACGAAGACTATACACACAGACCGGACCTAGACTACGCAATACCGGTCCACAGAAGAAGTGACTGTTGTATACAGAACAGTACCGACAGCATAGCACAGAGCACATACAATACACAATACACAACGATTGAGTACACAGAGCACACACAGTTATATCTAGTTGTTGTGCTGGAGAGCAGAGTGTGCACACAATAAATAGTACACAACGAGGTATCACGGCTGTTCTACGCTATACAGATGAGTATAAGCACAAGATAGTTGTGACAGAGCTGTTGCCCGACGAGTCCCGCCCCGGTCCTAGATAAAAATACAATATTTACTACATTTTGGGCGGGTACCCTGGTACGCGTGTAGCAGCCGGTAGCAGCCGAGTACTCGTTTAAGGGTACCCGTCGAACACCTGGGTACCCCGGCGCCCGGGGCCCAAATTCTCGGCGAGTATCAAGTGTTATCCATACCCGTGACGGGTATTGGCTGTTTTGTTGTTTTCAATCGCTGCTGTACTACGTGGGTACGTCAAATCAGAGGGGGAAGTTTTACTGGAATCGCATACATCAAACATGCACACACGCATACACAAAGAAAGACTGAACACAGCAGTAGTTCGTAGCCGTCACAGTTAGACCTGCTGGATTTCCCCTGCTAGCTGTGTGCTACGGGTTCTGCGCACGCAAACAGGACACCACAGCCGTCACAAAGGCAACAATCTGAACAGCGGCTACTGTGTGTTATGCAGCTTCTTACTACTACTGCTGCACCAAAATACTCATATCCGTATGTATGTAGATTGGCTTATCGTCCACGTAGATAGAGAAAGGTAAATATAATATGCCTACGATACTCGTGCTGTACATAGTACTCGTAGATCTGTGTATGTACTCGTATGTACTCTACGTAGATTTCAAAATCTTGGAACCAAATTTATAAATTTACATAAAATGCGCATGTGATTTTGCAAGCGTCTCGTACAACTGTTCTACTGCTGTACACAGCCCAGAGAGAGCAGACGCATGCAACATGGTATCAACTACTGCTGCACGACGCTTGGTGTATGCCTCGTTCAATGTCGGTGTGATCCTTGCTGTCTCGTGCGTGGTGCGTACTCTGTGTGTTCCGTCCATGCGGCGGGCCAAAAACGAACCATCAAAATGCATACGGATAAAAAAACAGTCGTAGGTCAGGTGTTTCAGAGTAGTTGCGAGGCGGTGTCAAGTCGGAACGCCTCCCCTGAGTTATTTGCCAGAATGTGCGACTTTTAAGGCCCAGGGCACGCCCCACGGGCCTCGGCCGGGACCCGCACTTGCGCCGTGGCGTACACGCGGGCCCCCCACGTGCCCCGCAGCCGATAGCGCGAGAAAAGACCCGCGGCCGGAGGTGAAAAGTGAAAGTATTCCGGGAAAATGTCCATTTTTGGTACCTATACATGACATCCATCCGGAACAATCTAGATAATGAAATAGGAAATGAGGATCTCTTATTTTTTATATGTCGGGTGTCTCATACGTTTCGTCTACGAGTACATGCCTGCTGATAGCAGTACGAGCTGCGCCCGCGTGCCAGACAGCTCCTTGCTTTCTTATTCTTATTCTCGCCATCCGCCACTACAAGTAGTGGCATGAGCTTCAACGTTGGTCACTTAGAAGCACTCCGAAAAAAGAAAACCACGCCCAAACGGGTAGGGTGGACCGTAACTGGTCCGAGTTTGGCGGGGAGGCTTCTTGGCCTGGGGGGGGGCTTCTTGGCCTGGGTTTTTGTTGGTGGATGAGCTCGCGCAAGTTCCACACTTCCCGGAGAGATGACTCTTCGGGTGGCTATCCCCACCGCACCTGACCCTTTCGGGGGCCAGGTCGGGTCAACATGCTCATGTCTCCGTGGTAGTAGCAGCAGCAGGGGCTGATGCTGCCGAGGGGGCATGGAGTGAATTGACACACGACACGAGGCGGAACGTGGAAATGTGGGGGGCTTAATATTTAGTTTTACCCATCCGCGGGAGGATAAAAAATAAATGAAAATAAAAAACGCACATGAAAGACGCGTACGGAAACCCCGCCCGCCCTGTATTATTGTGCTACCAGCAGGCGTCCAGGTTGTTGTAGCTTTAATGTTGGCCCCCCCTTCCCCGCTCCGATCTCTCCCCTGCTCCGCCCGATCACACCTGCCCACCAGTGTCTACACTTGAAAAAACCGCAGACACATAGCGCGAAACAAAACAGCATACCTTTAGGTACTCGTACAGGTTGCCGGCACTCGAGGTACACACAAAAAGCGCAGCGAGAGCCACCAAGAAAAATGGCAGAAGTTAAATCGTCGGCAGCAGCGAAATCAGCAGCAGCAGCGTCATCAGCCGGTGCGGCGACGGCGGACGCTAAGCCAGCGGTAGCGGCGGCTGCGGCGGCGACTGAGCAAGCGGTAGGGGCGACAGCAGCGGCGGCAGCACCAGCGGGAGCAGCGGCTGATTCTGAAGACTTGAGCAAAAACGGCGGGGGCGAGGGGGGAGGGGGAGGGGGAGAAAACGATTTTCTGGTGTCAACCGCGGGGCACCTGCTCCGCTGCAGCGTGCACTTTCTCTCTTGGGCGGGAGACGCCATCGGTGAGCCTGTTCAGAAAGGGGGGAAAATCGACGAAGGGGAAGAGGAGAAGGAGGAGGAAGGGGAGGAGGAGGAGGAGGAGGGGGAGGGGGCTGTCGACCCGGTGCTAGCGGGCCCCGCCGCAGGAGTGGCGGAGGGAGGAGTGGGAGTGGGGGGAGCGGGAGTGGGAGTGGAGGGGGGGGGGGGGGGGGGAGGGGGGGGGGGGGGAGGGAGGGGAGGAGGAGGAGGAGGAGGAGGAAGAGGAGGAGGAAGGAGAGCAAGGGGGAGGAAAGCGCGGGGATCGTCGCCAGCGGCGGCTTACCTCGATGATGCGGCGCTCCAAAAGGACCCTCCTTTGTTCCCGATTGGAGAAGGGGTTGTGGCGTTTTGGGCCCCCCTTTTCCTGTGCGTGTTCGCGCTGACGGCCATAACAACTTTCGGAGTCGGGTTGAACGCCGGCTTTCATCTCGGAGCCAGAAACGAGAGGGGAGCTAGTGGTCGCGTGACGGTTCTCCTGGACCCGTGCGAGCAGAGCGGGTATTTTTCCGGTCTGCTGCCTCGGTACAGGTGCGTACGAAGCAAAGATCAAATAGAATGGGAGGATAACAGGATGAACATCATTTACCAGGTATACATTATATTTGTTTTTCACTGTCTCAAAATATAAGCACCTTTTCTAAATCCCTTTAGGGTTTAGTCTCTTGTTTCGGCTCAAAAATACCTCTTTCTTTTCTTGGCCGTGGCTTTTTTACCGTGTGTTTTTTTAAGTGTTTTTTTTACCCCTTTCGCCGCCGGGCGAACATCCGGCCTTAAGCAAGCCACGACCACGCGCTCGCGGCGGTGCTTTCGTACATGTCACTCCCCACTCCGTGGGAAGTCTCGTGGATCCGCTCGGTACGCTCGGCGAGGAATCCCGCTCCCCGTAAAAACAATGTCGTTATTCTTTCTTTCCTCTCTCCTCCCTATCACGCAGGACCATAGTAAATAGGACCAAATAAAGTGAGTAAAAGTAGGTAAATATATAGGGTTTTGTGTGTACCGTAGGTCCTATTTACTACATTAGCCCACCCCGTAATAGTCGTGACTCAGATCCGGGGTCACATAGCAGGCTCTCCTCCCCCCTCTCCCCGCTACGGAGGCGTTCGTGCCTTCATCTTTATCTCGAGAAAAAATAATTCAGACCTTTTTCTTCTCTCGTCGACTCGCGTCGAATCGCATGCCCGCGATCATTCTAGGACGTTCAAGCTGGAGGAAGGACTTGACGGCAAGCTCGTGGGCCGCATCAGGGGGTGCGCCGGGGAGGAGTCAATAGTGAAGGTGATGGTACAATGTTATATACCAATATGCTACAGTGTCTCTCTCTCTCTCTCTCTCTCTCTCCAATTTGATCGGTTGATGTGGTTTAAGATTAGATCGATGCGGTAGATTTGATGCGATTGATGTGATAGATTTGATCGATATGGTAAAATATCTTGGTGTCGATGCCGTAGGTGTGATTGGTTTGATACAGTAGATTGGTCGATGTCGCCAAAGATTTGATCGATACGGTATACATTTGACCAATTGATGTGGTAAACTTGATCGACTTGGTAGATTGGTCGACGTAGATTTGATCAGTCGATGCGGTAGGCTAGATCTGTGTAGCAGATTTGATCGATGTGTTATATTCGATTGATGTGATAGACTTGATCGCTGTGGTGCTCTATATATTTAATCAATGCCGTAGATTTGTTCGATCTGATAGATTTGATCGATGTGGCAGATTCGATCGATGTGGTAGACTAACCAGATATGTGTCGCTGAATTGATCGATGTGGTATTTTTTTTCGATGCGATAGACTCGATCGCTGTGGTATACTCGAGTAGAGCTCCATGTATTTCATGGGTGTAGTAGATTTGATCGATGTGGTAGACTAGATCTGTGCAGTAGATTATACCTGTGTAGTGGATTTGATCGATGCGATAGACTTGGCCGTTGTAGTACACCTAAGCAAAGCTCTGTGGGTTTGATGTTTGGTGAATGCGGTAGAGTCAAGCGATGTGTTAAGAGTTCTGACCCATGTGGTAGAGATATGACCGATTCGGTAGAATTTACCGATGCGGTAAAACTTGACCGATGCGGTTTGTTCGATCGATCTCTAGGGGGATTTTTCTCGATGCAAGCTGACTTAATCCTGTATGGCACATTTGATCACCCATTATGACTGCTACCTATTTATTGCCCCAACCGAGCGAACGGATGGAGTGGGTTGCTTACCACTTACTGATATTCGAGAAAATGGTTTATACACACTACAGACTGTGTACGAGACTAGTACCACTAACACTAACCTATAAGCCAATAAGATCAGCCTTAACCCTAACCCTAAGCCAATCAGCCCAGTCCTAACCCTGACCCTAAGCCAATGAGACCAATTTTTAACCTGACCCAAAGACAATCAGGCCATAATCTCGAAAAAAAACGGTAAGCTCTACCGAACGGATGAGTTGTGAGTTGAAGAGTTTTCGCCCGCGCTCAATCGACGACTCGCTCCGCTGCAAAGGTGGCCGAACCCCCCTCCCCCCCCCGTGCATAACAATGTGGGCATAAAATAGTCCTTGTGACGAGATATTGAACAATGAACGTAGCACACCGTTATTAGGCGTACCGGAGTGAGATGTTGTCGACACTTTGTAGGGGTTTGCTTACATTTTTCATGTCAAGGTCTCCACAGGAAGGCGTTTTTTACGCCCACGTTGTGCAAGGGGGGGGGTCCCGGCCACCTGTGTAGTACGGGGGGCTCTAGTAAATAGGACCACATATTGGTATTAAAAATAGGTAAATCTATATTTTTTGTATGTCGTAGGTCCTGTTTACTATGGTCCCCCGTAAATAGTGGGTAGAGCTTAGAGCTAAACACCCGAGAAAATATGCGCTGTGGGTTCGAACCTCATCAGGTGTATTTTACTTTTCAGTCATGTGTGTGTGCATGTGATAGCGCGACCAAGACCCCTCCTCTGCACGTTACACTCCCGGCCCTCCCATGATAAGGCATGGCAAAAGAAAAGAGCCCCATAAGAAAACTCAACCTTTTACGTACATTTTTTCAGGAAAACAATAAAAACAAATCGGGATGCGGTTATACTGAAATTAGTGTAGTGTGAGACACACCTCTTTCTGAAATAAGCAGTTTGGCCTGGGCTAGTGTCCCAGTCTCTTACTACTGAACAACAGCCTTTACCGTGTTCTTGACCCACAAATCGTAACAGATTAACTAACAAATTATATTACGATTTTTGTGGTGGTCCGTCCCCACATTTTTTTCAGATTGTCCAAAACGCGCGGCGAAGCCGCGCACGGGTCGAGACTTAGCCTGGACTAGAGTTGGGGGCTAGGGGTAGGGTTAGGGTTAGGGTTGGGTTAGGTCGACGCCTTCTCGTGCTTTGTTAAAAAAACACACTCCCAAAAACACATGTAAAATCAGACAGAAAAAACATGATATATTTGGTAACTTTACCTGGTACGATTTGTGTGCGAAAGACCGGTAAAGGCGCTTCTACCATTGCGGGGGGGGATTGGAACTAGCAATGATAACCCCAAGATGGCCCCAAAAAGCACACAATTCCCCATAAGTTTGTGAACCATATTTGGTGCTGATTACAGCAGTGGGTACCCCTACTTAAGAGCGCCCTGTGACAAGCCAAAACATACATGCGCTCTTAACTACACATTGCTCTTATCTTTAGTGGGCAATATATACAGCTTTTAGTATAGGCGGGACATACATGCCGATTTGGCCGCTCTTAAATATCTAATGCTCTTATCTTGGGCGCTCTTGAATCGGGTCCTGTACTGTTGAGCTACATATATACATATATATATAGATATATACACCTCGTATACTTAACCTGCCTATTCTCCTCTTCTTATTGCCGAGCCTCATGCTGCCTTTCCCTTTCAAGACTACGTCGGAAAAAACGCCAAATACCTGGTACCCTGGCGCGTGATATACAGTGATATGCCGGCGTTAGCCCCTAGCCTGGTCGGTGAAAACTCGACGTGCTCCGCCCCGGCATTGTTCGAGGGATGCGAGGGTCTATGCTCATAAGACTACGGCCATGCATGGCATACGGCTAATGAATGAACCCCCCTCCCCCCCATTCGACGCTGTCATCCACATGATGAAAGAAAGTTCGCCTCACAGGCGGTTCTTCGTAGGATGCAGCCCACCCTTCACGCGACGTGTCGAACGTCTCACGGCGCTTCGCGTTTGGTGCAAGGCAATGTCGCCCTGGACGATGAAAATCAGACGTGCTCCGTCCCGGCATTTTAGGGCTGCGAGGGTCTATTGTCATACGACTACGGCCATGACACGAGTATGTCTGCCTGGTCGCCCCCCCCCGCTTACTTTGGTCATACGACTACGGCCAGCATGACATGAGTATGACCCTCCCCTCCCCTCCCTCCTCCCCTTATGTGGGGTACATTGTTACGCAGATGGCTGGCACTGGTAGGGAGAACACCGGTCCCGTCAACTTCGGGGTCCGTGTTAGTCCTCCGAACAAGAAATCGCCAGGGGTGTCTGAGGCAGCTGTCGTGGAAGTGCTGTCGGCAAGGTTTGCTCCTCTGCTCGTGATGGACGTGGATGCGGACACTGCTGCTATGGGTGGTGGGGTTGGTGAGAGTGGCGGCGACGGTGGCGGCGGCGGTGGTGGTGGTGGTAGGGACAGTAGCACCGCTAACACTACGAAGAGCAAGCACAAGAACAAGGGCACGAACAGCAACAACAATAAGAGCAACAACAAGTACACGGATGACAACAACAACAACGACAACAGCGGCAATGGTGGCAGGAACAACATCAGAGCCAACTCAAACAAATCTTCTGCTACAACAACCGCTACCAACGAGCCAAAGGGGGTCAAGACAAACGAGAAGCTTGACGCACGCGGTGACGCCACAGCGGGCACCTGCGGCACCACCGGCAGCAGCAGCAGCAGCAGCTGCAGCAGTAGCAGTATCGAGGAGGGTCGGGGTTTCGGCCGACTCAGACACCGTATCGCCGCGGCGCTGTGGCCGTCAAGGGCTATAGCAGGAGACCGTGGTTGGACGCCTTAACTGACCGCCCCCTTCACTTAAACCTGGTATATTGAGGGCTAAAGACGCCTTGACGGCGCCTAAAAAGGCATGAAGGACGAAGTAAAAAGACGACTTGACGGGTCAAACAAGACCGGCCTCCTTCAGTAGCAAACTTGGTTACGATAGGCTGTCGGTGGAGCTTTTTTTAACGTTATTTGCAAATCGGAAAAAGAGATAGCCTGTACCTGGTACGTCACAGGACCTCAAGAAAAAAACTGGGCATGTGTGGCCTCGTACGTATAGGCTGGGTTTCTGTACGAGTACTTGGGAAATACTGTGAAGCACTATGTTTGAGTGACCAGAGCAGAGCCAAGGGATACCCCTGCCAAGCCGTACACAGTCCCTAGGTCCAAACTGCCCTATGCCTTGATATTTCTGCTGGAATAAAAGTTCCTTGTAGCGGCTTCCGATTTATTACTGTAGTGCAGCGCCAATGGATGGCATTGGCCTTCTTTTCCCTGGGGGTGTTCATGTTCAAGTTGCCGGAAGTTGTGCTTTTCAGATTTGATTTGTTTCCGTTCCCCGAATTTTCTGATTTCCCTGCGAACCTCAGCGTGTCTTTCTGATGTTAGTGCCTGTTTTCTTTGTAGGTGTCCCGTAGTGTACAGCAAGCAACGCCAGCAGCGGCAGCAGCAGCAGCGGCGGCAGCGGCAGCAGCAACAGCGGCGGCAGCAGCAGCAGCAGCAGCAGCAGCAGCAGCAGCAGCAGCAGCAGCAGCGGCAGAAGCAGCGGCAGCAGCAGCAGCAGCAGCAGCGGCAGAAGCAGCGGCAGCAAGCAGCAGTGGTAGTAATCGTAGTAGTCCGTGTCTTGTGTTGTGATATGCATCGCGCGTGTGCGTAGGAAGCATTGTAGTGAGCGCGATGCTTGAACGCCGGAAGCTGAGTCCGCCGGGCACTGACTTGTGTGCTTTACTGGTGTAGGGGAAGCGAGATGACTGTTCGGCTTTTGTTGTTGTTGTTGGTGTGGTGGAGTTGTGTTGTACGTAGTGCCCACAGATGAATACTCGTACAGGATCGTATAACTACTGTGCAGCAAGAAGCAGTACAGGCTGGATTTCTTAATTGACGATTCATTGGATGCGGTGTGTACTACCTTCAGTAAAGTAGAGAGCGACTCCCGAGTTTCTTGTTTCTCTGTAAATAATAGCCTGTTTTTTTTTCTCAGTGCTCGTTTTCTTACGTAGTATAGATGCCTGTATACAGGCCAGGGAGGAGAGGAGGGGCCTACATTATGTTTTAGCACCGGGTCAGAGGGTGCACTGGTGTTTTGGGAAAGACTGTCCTGGGGAGCAAGGTTTCGTTTGCTGGTAACGTTCTTCTCCGGCACTTCAGTGGATGAAATAAATACTACAGTAATTTCCTCAACACGTGGCATCGACAACAGATGTACGCTGGTATGAGTTCGTCGGACTACCCTCGATAGTTCCACCAGGCCAGGACCGCGGCTGACAGAACCGCTGCGGAGTGTGCCAGTAGGTGCGGACGTGACGGAACAAGGTCAGTATTTTTGACATGTGAAAATATGTCAAAATAGGCTTCCCTTGGTTTTCTATTTCTTCTTTCGGGGACAATGTTTATGAGCGGTCAACGTTGAAACTAATATTGCTGCTTGCACATCACCGTCGGATAGAAAACAAACGTAATACATTATCACCCTCGGCTGTTGAAATTAAGTGTGAGTAATGCCTCGAGTTGGTATCTAGAATTGCCCGAATCGCATGCGCCGATTAGTTCAGTCGCCAAATGAATGAATCGCCTGAACTGCAAGCGCCGATTATATTTTAGTCACCATGCTTGTGTGCTTTTTTAAGAGACTTTTGGTTTTTGTTGTTGGATGTGAGAAAAGCAAACAAGACCATTTTCACGCGAGCTACAGTAGTAATAGTAGTAAATCACGGCCCCGGGGTGTACGAGTAGTGCAAAACGCCTTCCAAAATCTCTTATATAGAGAGACCACCATCAAAACAGCTGTCCGACACGATTCACGCGCTGTCTATTCCGGGTGGGCTATTGCAGTAAGAAGAGTAATGAGAACGCACGATGGACCCAAAAATATTACATCCCCCCTAATTTGTACACACCATATTTGGTTCTGATTACTACATGTGACCCCCTGCATTGCGGAGGACCATAGTAAATAGGACCTGCGGTACAGACAAGAAACTGTATATTTCCCTATTTTTACTACAGTAACAATATTTGGTCCTATTTACTAGTATTTACTATGGTCCCCCGTAATAGTAGTAGTACTAGTAGTAGTAGTCATCCACCACGGCGCAGGCGGTGCCAAAGGACCTGAAACTTCGTGAGCGTCAGAAATTCGATGAAATATGGGAACAAGACGCGTGCTACGGTAGAGGTAGCACGTTTTGGCTTAATCGTTTTCTGAACGATCGAGCTCCTTAACCCAAATTCGTCGGACTTTCATTTTTGTGACGAATAATGTTTTAGAGTATGCTTCGGTCATGAGATTTCTCATCCGGCAGCACTTTTATTTTCCTATAAAATCATTTTTTCGGTGAGGTATGACCCTCCTTAAGTGAGGAGCTCAGAAAAAACATGGTGTACCTCTATCGTAGCACGCGTCACAAGTTTGCGCCGCACGGTGGGTGTGTCCAGGACCGAGAATCCCCGAGACTCGAAAATTCGAGAGGGGATTCCGCTAAGAGTGAAGAAGCGAAAACGGACACGAACGAACAAACACACTTATTTGATGGAATACTGGTCTGGATGTTAGCTTATTGCGGGGGCAGGCCCCTTTGTAAAGGATTTGTCTGTTTGGGATTTGTACGGTAGATTTGTAAATGAATGTGTTAATCGGGGGCCGTTTTTTTAAGGAACATAAATATTAACGTCAATTATTCAGGTCTGGTAGTAATAACGTCTACCAGGGTAAGGCTTGCCTCGGTGGGGAAACCCCTGGTTTCCCATCTGAGATACGCCTCCCAAGTACTGCGAACACGATCCCAATACCTGTTACCAGGTAGTAATTACCGGCCTTTCCGCATCATACAAAGCAGCACCATTCCAAATGTAGTCACTTGATTCTGGATTACTTTTTGTGGGTGGATGTTGCGATTGGAACAAGCAACGCTATAGATGATCAGACGATGCACGCTATACACGATAGGAGGGAGTCAAATATTTTCCGAGTGAGGCTCTTCGCTCGAGTAGCTCTTGTGAGGTGACTGGGCGAGACACAGAGTACCCCCTTCCTTGCAGGTGTGTCTATTAAGCATGTCCTTGGGGGTTACTCACGTTCTTGTAGTATCAAACGCAGGAGAGAAATAGCTCTCTTATTATTATCCCAGAGCCGAGCAGGTGGCATCTGACACGGGAAGGGCATCAATCAGTGTCCTACCATTCTTACGACTATCCCGAATACGAATGCCATCCAAGAAATACGAAAACGGACCAATTGTCTATCCTGAGGTAATTACCGGCCTTCCAAGCCCATACTATTACACTCTATACCTCACCCAAACACTGACTTTCTTTGACAATAAAAAAAAAAACGATCGTCTAGGTATACAACGAGTAACCTGTAAAAGCAGAAACAGTGGTCCAACAATAGTAGGGAGTTCCTATTACGGGGGGGGGCGTAGTACATAGGACCAAATATTGTTAGTAGGGGGGGGCGTAGTACATAGGACCAAATATTGTTAGTAAAGATAGGGAAATATAATGGTTTTTGTAGCAGCCCTGTCTGTTCGCGTGTTCTACCAGTCTACCAGCACCGTTCCGTGCGGTATCCACTTGGTGTTCCCACAAGCGCGATCAACCAGACAAAGCCCGTTGCTGCTGCAAGTGAGCTACGTAGTGTACGTGCTCAGCCAAATAATATGAACCATAACGCCAAATTCTCTCTATAACAACAAACTACAGATTATTCTTATATCGGTTCCCGATCACGAATAATCTTTTCCTTTTTGTATATGCCGTAGGTCCTATGTACTTTTGTCCCCCGTGATTACTTTTTTTTTCAACAATACTCTTGGCTACAAGCCTACTTTGCTGTAGGCCAATGGGTTTGCTTATCGGGTTAAGCGTATGGTCACACACCCCATCAGGAGCGTCCCTCAGTTCCATGGCCTGTGGTTGCATATTAGGAGAATACAGGGGGGTTGGGGTGGATGCAATTGATTCATTAATTTGTGACTTGAGCTACGTATGGTACGTATAATGTGGATTAATTAAGTTTGCTAAAGAGGGACTGCTGTCTGCTGCGTGTACCGCTGATGTGCAACTGCTTGGGGGTATCGTGCGTGTTTACCAACATGTCCCTTAACTCATTCAGAACTGAAAAACTGATCTCATACTAATACCAAGTAGTTTGTCCCCAAAAACGGGGGACCAGTTCTTAAGGGGTTAAGTATGAAAATAATAGTGGATGGAGGTACTAGTGGATGGAGGTACAGTAGATGAAATTAATTAATAAACTACTTGAGCTACTGCTTGTAGTGTGTATCAATTAATTTAGCGAAAGAGGGGGTAGATGAAATTAATTAATTAACTACTTGAGCTAGTGTGGATTAATTAATTTTGTCAAAAGAGGGACACGACATAATGAATGGATGTCTTGAAATAGTATAAATTAGTTAAAACGTGTCCGTCGATTATGAAAACTAAATCGTATATTACGTACCTTCATTTTATCACACATAAATTTGCATATTTTACTTCCACGAAAAGTATGTTTCTATTTTTTAATCGTACCTATAGTTACGAGTGACCGGTAGCAACCTTACTATTAGTCCTTGGCCACACGCTACAATACTACAGTAGTATACGGTACAACGTGAATCACGAAAAACCTGGGCCAGCGAACGATCGCTGTCCAGATGGAAGCAACAGCCCTGTCTGTTCGCGTGTTCTACCAGTCTACCAGCACCGTTCCGTGCGGTATCCACTTGGTATTCCCACAAGCGCGATCAACTAGACAAAGCCCGTTGCTGCAAGTGAGCTACGTAGTGTACGTGCTCAGCCAAAGAATATGAACCTTAACGCCAAATTATCTCTATAACAACAAACTACAGATTATTCTTATATCGGTTCCCGATCACAAATAATATTTTCCTTTTTAATCGTACCTATAGTTACGAATGACCGGTAGCAACATTACTATTAGTCCTTGGCCACACGCTACAATACTACAGTAGTATACGGTACAACGTTTTCTAAAAAACAAAATTTCTTGTCTGGGTGAGAGGTACAGTAGACCCTCTATTCATAGTGAGAAGTCTCATGAAAAGTGCAGGTGCACGCCTACCTTAAATGTGGCATGCGTCAATACATACATATGGATTGAGTGTTTTTATTTTAGTGTTTTCTTTAAAAAAAACTTACGTATTTAAAGCATTTCGACAGTCGCAAAAAATGCAGGAGGGGAAGAAGGGACGACACGCACGCACGCGTTATATACCACGGGCGGCCTATATAGCCTGTCCAGAACGCCGCTGTCTGTGAGGCTATAGTACAGAAAACCTCTCGCGAGCTTGAGCCGGAAGAAAGAAAATAAATGCGATGACCACGGCTTGTTGTCCAGAAGGACTCTGTGAGGGTGCAACATAGAATAGTTCTCGGGCGATAGGGGCCACGAACTGATTTCCTAAGAATCTAGTTTTTTTTTTTGTTTTTTTTGAGCGCGAGAGGTTGAGGGGAGAGGTATGACAACCACAGCCGCGGCGCAGCTCATACCCGCGCCCCGCACCCGCGCCCCGCAGCTCGCTCAGAACGGCGCAGAGAGGGTGCAATAAAGCCTTCCACGAGCTGAGTGACCTGATGGAGATGAAAAACGTGAAGACCATACGGCTTGTTTAGAAGGTCGCCGCGAGGACAAACGTAACGTTTCCCCACGGACTAAGCCGGAAATTAAAAAACAAATAGTGACCACCAAAACTACACATGACACGAACGAAATAAAACGCACATCAGTAGCGATCACCCCTTCATGTACAGCAGGTACTGTTGCAGCGTGCTGTGCGACAGAGGTCAATACTGTGATGCGTAAGCGACTGTCGTGGCCAGTGCCTCGCGGAGGGTCCATCGTTAAAACGGGGGTCAAGCTGTACGAAGCTCCCCGCTTGAACGATGGAGGTTGAGGATGGGTTCCCTTCAAAGGAACGCCATCACGTCAATGGAAAGCCGAATGCAGAGGCCAAAAGCTTGGTCTGCTGAAGTGGGCTTCGATACCTGGTTTTTAGTCAAAACCACCCCCAAGTAAAAAAAACAGTCAAACCATCCAGTGTCCACATACCGTGCATGAGTATTGCCTTCCACTTGCCTGTTTGGTAATCCCACGTCCCCTTTGCGGGGCAATAACAACCCTCGACTCCGTGACATCTGGCCACCTCGTGGCCAGAGAGGACTAAGAGCGAGGTAATCGAGGACATCTCCATCAAGACTCTCTTAACGAACGACAACAGCTGGGTATCGAGGTGAGACCGTTCTGGATAGCGGCCAGACGGCCGGCCAAGCTGTAACAGTACTCCAAACAGCTGGATATCGAGGTGAGGCCGTTCTGGATAGCGGCCAGACGGCCGGCCAAGCTGTAACAGTACTCCGATTCAAGAGCGCCCAAGAAAAGAACCTTCGGGATTTAAGAGCGGTCAAATCGGCATGCATCTGCCGCCTATACTAAAAGCTATATATTCCCCACTACAGATAAGAGTAATGTGTAATTAAGGGAATTTGTTTTGGCTTTGTCACGGGGTACTATTAAATCAGGGTACCCACTGCATACGAAGTATGTCCAAAATGTTATCGTTATTATGTCTCTGTTGTCGTTTCGTACTGGTTCCTGCCCCCCCCCCCTCTCCCCCTAATAGGGCATACAGTATCGTAACCGGCGACCTCCAATATACTATGCCCACACTTTCTCATGGAACTCCCTCGTACCTCGAACAGCAACAACACAAGTGTAAGTCAGGGCGATGTGCACACTGCTGTATTGTTTAGCCTTCGTGTGTACCACAGCAAGCAGTAGTATTTCGAAATGGCACTAGACTACTCGTGTAGAAAAAAAAAACACCGCCCTCCCCCGCCCCCCCCCCCCCCCCCCTGCTCAAATAGAGGGGGTGATTATTAATGATGATAACGAGACAAAAAAAAGTTGATGCCCTAGACTATCGTAGAGCGGTTCTGTCGTATTATACTCTTACTCATCTGTAGCTGTTATTTTTTACTGCCATTCAGTCAAAAGAGTGATAGCATCCCACACCTGCCGCCTACATACTGTTAGGTGTTCGGAGATTGTTTTTTTGCTACCACGCTCTCTAACCGGGGAACACGATTGATCCCTGTTTGCTGTTCACATCACGCCACAAACGGGGGATGACATTCTCGGCGAGAGCAGTAGCCAGCAATGGGTTAGCCATTGCCATGTTTGCCATGCATCCCATGTGCCCTGAACAGCAGTGCTGTAACATATCCTCCCCTCGCCGCCCCCCTCCCCCCCTTCTAAAACTAGAGGGTGCACACACAAACATGCACGATATTTGTTTCCGGTACATGCTTTGATGGCCCCTGCTCTTTCCCCGCACACACACTCGTAATCAGTCCTCATAAAAAAAAATGTTTGTTAACGGTATAATGTTTGACCCGTCAAGGGCCTTCTTAAGTAGACCCATTATACTAGTTTTAGTGTGGGTTGACGGCTGCTCCCGTCAAAGGACGAAAGAGCCGTCAACATACACCTTCTTTGGTCCTGGTTACTATGTACAGTAGCGGTCCCTCTACAGTGCCGGTTTCCCGCAATAGTTAGCGCCTGAAGAATCGCTTAGCACCTACGGGATCCACCAGTGTGGTACATAGTGTGCGGAGTAGTAGTACCGGTTGCCGCTACAGTGCCGGTAATGTTGGCTGGCGCATACCGGCACTATAAAGGGACCACTACTGTAATCAGGAAAGGACGGGTGCACGACCCGAGGAGAACCAAAGAACCAAACCACAAAACACCGGCCGGCCGGTCCGGTTTGATCGCGGAATTGGTGGTGAAAACGTTCAAAACGTCGGGTCCCTATTAGCAAAAAGGCCGCCAGCCGGCATCTTTAGTCCTGAGTACCAAGTCACGAAAAAATCGCGTGCACGATATGGGAAGACAGAAAATAACCAAATCAGAAAACAACAGCCGCTCCGATGGGTGAAAAAGTTTGAAACGCCGGTCCCTATTTGCACTCCCATTCAGCTCAAGAGCTTTATGAAGAAAAAAAAACGCGCACAGCCTGCTTGATGGAACGGTAAACATTGCGCGAGGAGGGTGGAATGGAGTGTGCACAAGCCGGCGACCGAAACGCGGTGCAATGTGCCAAGCCTTGCGACAAACGGAAGAACGGACGTGAACTGCAACGACCGACACCTACAGGAAACAAAAAAAAACAGCGTACTTACACGATCTCGTATCTGCCTGGTAGAAAGTAGTCCTACGAGAGCGAGAGAGAGTGGAAAGGGTGCCGTGCTCGCAGTGTTCCGGCTGCTACGCTATTCGAGGGGTGTTCAAACCACGCCACCACAAAAGGGTTTTTATGTGCCACCCCCCCCCCCCCCCCCCGCTAACACCCCCTTCCCCTCCCTCTCCACCCCTACTTCCTGCCTAACTAATGCTATGTTTCCGCCGCATGTTTTGGTTGTGCTTGCCATACGTACTGCATGCAGACAGCCCGTCACGTTAACCAACACCGTGGCGAGAGGGGGGAGAGTGCCACCGCCACCGCCGCCAGCGATGGTTGGCGAGTCGTACCATGCCACGTCACGTCACACGCGAAGCAAAACGCAAGACAATTTTATTTTGCAAGCACACAAACAGGTTTTTGTTTTCTTGCGCTACCCACCCGACCACCCACCCACACATACAAGCTACGGAACGATCGTCTTCTATTATTGTGTGTTGACCTATCAGTTGACCTAACTACCTACGATACCGCGCGCTCTTCAAGAGACTTGCCGAAATATGCACCCGTGGAATCCCAGCCCTTCTCATCCGGCTAGCGTTTCTCTTGTTTAGGGATTGAGTCGCCGCCGCCGCCGCTGCCACCGCTACCACCGTAACGGACGCCGAAGAGGTGGCGTCGCTACGGCAAGGATGCATACGTCATAAATCTGGCACGCGAAAAATGTTCTACCAAAAACTGCTTCCAGAACATGCTATTAATGCCAAAACTCACTGCCTCAAGTACTACCAATAGTACTTCCGAAAGCAATGCCAAAAATGCTACCAAAAGTATGATACTGCCAAACCTGCTTCCAAAGATGCTACCGAAAGTACCTACCGAAAGCACTACCATCAGTACTCCCAGAGCTTCCAAAGATGCTACCGAAAGTACCTACCGAAAGCACTACCATCAGTACTCTTAAAAGCAATATCAAATGTACTACCATAAGTACTGCCAAAAGTGCTTATCGAAACGTGCTACCCAATACTTCCAAACAGTATCACCAAAAGCACCAACAAAAAGTACTTCCGAGAGTACCGCGCACCAAAAGTGATTTCAAAAGTACTACCAAAAGCACGCCCAAAAATGCTCGTACCACGTTAAAAAAAAACGAAAGTGAACACAAAACACCGCCCAAACGGTTCGCCATTTTTCATATGCTATTTGTTTTTTCTCCACTAAGACCACGTACCTTTAAGTGCAGCGAACGAACAGCGAACCATAATCATGAAAACACCGAAATAAACAACAGTGCGCGTCGATCGCTAAAATGTGTCTTGCTTGCCCAGAGAACTCCGCTATCTGCTCCGAGTGGAACGTTGTCCCTACCCCCCCCTCCCCCACCACCGCTACCAACACCAACAACTTTCCTATTCCGATTTCCCCCGGTGTTCGGTCTGAATGAACGACACCAGAAAAAACACGAAAATACTCAAAACCTGCAATATTTTTCGAAACGAGATGATAGCGAGCGCATGGGTGGGTTCTACCTTAGAGGTAGGGAGAATAGTCACAACACCCTCCCGTCGCAGAACATCGTAAAAGACAGAAGGAGCACACTGCTGTATTTTTCGCAGCAATATAGTCACGACCTCGCCCCCCCCCTCCAATAAAAAAACGCATTCAAACCTTCACACGATACCAGCGATACGAACACACACGCAAGCAAGGGCGTGTCTCAGAGATCCACTACTATACATACTTCGTATACTGGTACCGCGTAATAGTATTTTTTTGTGTTATTTTTGGTCGCCTATCACGACTCACTGCTCGAGGCTGCTGTTGAACGACGCGTAACATACATGCATACGTTCTCCCGGGTTTTTCTCGATCTCTCGAAACTAAAAAACCAAACTAAAACTGTTATGGCGTGAGAATCCCTGTCGTCGTATCCCCCCCCCCCCGCCGCCGCCGCCCCGCTGCCGATGTCGCGCGTCCCCCGCCCCCTCCCCGCGCCCCACTTCTGCCCTGCCTATTACCACCCGTGTGCGCCAAGCGAAATCGAAAGATTCTTAGGCCGCCAGAATGCAAGCCAGCTACAATATGTTGCTCAGATCGATCCAACACACGCTTCATGATGGAAAAGACATGTAAGCTTGAACAAGACATCTCCGTTCACTACAACCACCGCCGCCACCACGATCACCACCACCCAACCCCAACCACCACCACCACCACCATCCAACCCCAACCACCACCACCACCAACTCCAACCACCGTTACCACCACCCAACCATCACCATGGTGCAACCACCCGGCACCGGCACCACCCCCGCCAAAACGCACAATCAATACACAACCTTTTAATCTCGATGCTTCTCCTGCGACCCCTCGTTATTTTTTGTTCAATTCCTTATCCAACGGCGCAAAAAATACAAGGCTGCTTCAGAATAACAACATTCTTCCGCCTCCCCCCCCTTCTTCTTCCCCCCGGTCCTTCCTCTCTTCTTGAAGCACCGCTCTAAATAAATCTTGTCTTGTATTCCTCGGACAGAAAAAATGAACCGACTGGTTGATGAGAGTGCTGCCGCCGCCGTCGCTAAATGTTGCTCTATGAAACCCAAACATGCAGCAACTATAACAAACCCAAGCATGCAGCATGTGTGAACATAAAGCGCTTGTAAGCACGGCTAACTCTCTACCCCCCCCCCCTCCACCCCTCCTTCCTCTCACCCCTCCCCTATAACCGTACAGCCTTCCACGGCCTGTTGAAACCTCGGAACCGAAATGTCCACGAGAGGCCTCGGGGTGTGGTTCCACGGCTCTAGTCCAATAATTTGAACGCGTGCTACCACATCAGCGGCGCGTGTGCGACTCGGCGCAATCCCTTCCCTGCGCACCGCCTCCTCAATCTCTACCGTCAATCTCCGTCGCTTTTCGGTATTTTCTCCGACAACTTTAACCCCTTTTCACTACCGCCAAAAATGCCTCACACTAATTTCAAGTAGTTTTCCCTCACAAACGGGGGTGCCGCTGAAGGGTGATTGACCCGAAACAGCGCTTAAAGAGAGGAGGCTAATGGAGGACACGCGCGCGTACACGACGAACCATCACATACACACCCAACGAAACACCCAACGAAACACACACAATCACGCACACAAACCATGGACATACGTATATATGCACACACATACATACCAACATACTCACACGTCTAAGGCGTGCCTTCAGCCAATTAGAGAGCCTCGATCGAGGCGCCCCTCTCAAGTTCAACCAATCAGATAAAACCCCGATGGAAGCCCTTATCGTAACTTCACCAACCAAACAGCTTCGATCGAAGCGCTCCTCGCAACTCCAACCAATCAAATAGCTTCGATCGAAGCGCTCATCGCAACTCCAACCAATCAGATAGCTTCGATCGAGGCACTAGCCCCTCTCGCAACTTTAATCAATCAAATAGCTTCGATCGAGGCGCTCCGCGCAACTTCAACCAATCAGATAGCTTCAATCGCGGCACTCCTTGCAAGCAGAACCGAAAACACATTTTGTCGTGCGAATCAGCCACCTCCTGCTCACCCCTTCCATCCTTTTCTACGGGTGGAAACTACACCCTAGCCTACCCCTCCTCTCGCCGGCGTACTAAAGACCGCAGCTGAGAGGGATTAGGTGGGCGGGGGGCGGGGGAGGAGGCAGCTTGCAAATCAAGGCGGGCTCCTACTACAGTGCCGGTTGTCGCTGCTATAGTGCTGGTATGCGCCAGCGAACAATACGGGCGCTACAGCGACAACCGGTGCTACTCCCGCACACTACCACACTGTTGAGTCCCATCTGCGCCAAGTGATCTCCGCGGCACCATATAGGGAAGCCGGCACGTCTCAACCTGCACTGTATAGGGACAACTTCTGTACCGTCGAAAAACCAATCTCATCATCAACCGGGCGGACGTGATCCCTCCCCCCTCTGCCCCCCGCCCTTCCGCTTGTCCCCTTGGATGCTCCCAACCTGTCCTAATCGTAGCGAATGCCACCGTATTCTGCACCTATATCACACAATCGTCAGAGCTTTCTTTCTGCCTGGAATCACCTTCCTGCTGAGAAGAAAAACTTTCTGCGTATTTTTTTTCTGGTTTCTCCTATAAAATTCTGCTTGGCTGTAGAGCTAGCCTTTCTACCTATTACATAATGTTCTGCCTGCTCTAGAAAATAATGTACTTCTCTAGAATGTACGCCTAGAAAATTATCCTCCTCCTTCCTTATCATCCCCTCATCCTTTTCTGTGCCGTTGCGGGAAAAATCCCGGCGCAAACACAACATGGCACCCCCCCCCCCCCCTGACCCGCATCCGAACACTAGATCGCGCGAGGCGAGACGTCTCGGGTTAACCTTCACCCTCGCCCCCTTTCCCTATGTGTGGTTCGGGGGGGGGGGCTTCCAACAAAAAAACAAAACACGCCTTAAAAAATCCACCCTAGGTGCGCGAGATTCTTCGAGAGCAAAGCCCAAAAATAATAACGGCTGGTGAGGGGCGGGAGGGATAGGGCAGGTGGAGGACGCGACGCAAGACAGAGCGAATAATCCCGCGTGCGCGTACTGAACAGCTTCTAAGAGCACCCCCCCCTCCCCCCTCAGGGAGTGCGCGTTACGGGGTTCTCTTGTATTAAAGAGCCATAACGGCTACGGATCTAGGATGCCCGGCATGACGTGAGTACACCTCCCTCCCCTCCCCGGATCCGTTCGTAACCCCTTGCAGAAAACACGCTACAAGAAAACCGCGGCTTAACCCCTTGACGGACATCTCCCTACACTAAAACTAGTATATTTAGGACAAAAGAGGTTTTGACGCGGCCAATTAAGACCGGTCTCCCCTCTCGTCTACATTTTGTTTTGCGAGTTCCTCCCCCGCTGAAAATAAACCCTGTTCGATCCACAGCTTACACGATAGAAATGGCTCGCTCCCCCCCCACCCCCTCCCCCCCCCGTCCTCCACATGCCGCTCACTACAAACAATACCGTGGCCGGAAGACATCAAAACACACGAACAGAAAAAACGAAACAAAGCGGCGGTGGAATACGATCCGTGTACCGGTTCGTACGTAAGAACGGTTACACGGACAGCACGCCTGTCTCTGGACTGACCCAAGTCTGGCGGGCGGAGCCATACGGTCGGTTGGTCGGGTTGGACCCTGAAAAGAAAAGGTGGTACACCAAAACTCCGAACTTCTTGCAGCCACATTAGCGTGGCCATTTCCATGGGCTTACTCGAACGATAAGCCGGGGATAGCGAAAAGACCGCCTTTCTCTCTTTCTCTCCCCCCTGCCTCTCCCTCGCTCTCTCGGCTCCTTCCCCCTCCCCCCTTCTCTTCCCCATCGCCATTTCCGTGGGCTTACTCGAACTTATGCCGGCGAAATCGATGTTTTTTCTCTCCTCCCATATCTCTCTCTCTCGCCCCCTCTCTCACCCTTCCTCTCTCTCTCTCCCCCTCCCGTTCTTCTCGCTCGCTCTCTCCCCTTCCTGCTTCCCCTTCCTTGCTTTTTCCTCGCCCGTTTCGTCCCTTTCAGAAATGTTTACCCGCTTCGACCGGGGCACCATCGAAGTAAAACTCGGGTAAAACATGTCAAGTGCCCGATTAATTTTCACGGCGCTCCCGCTGTCTTTCTCCCCCTTTCCCTCACCCTCCCCCAAAAAATAAAGTAACTGGACCGAACGGGTGACACGCCAATCCAATAAAAATCGAAGCCAACCAAACAGACCGTCACCAAATCAAAATTATAACCTAATCAAACCAAATCAAAACCATCGCCAAATCCAAATAATACCCAAAAACTGAAATAAAACCCCAAAGATTCAACCAAAAAAACGAAATAAACCGAAATAAACCAAAACCAGAGTCGAGTTCAAACTCCCAAACCAATATAAACCAAAACCGGAACAAACCAAAGCTACAGTAATGTCAAAACTAATATCAAAACCAAGAACCAAAACGCAAAAGTCAAAAACTATAAAACCAAAAATCCAAAAACCAACAACCGAAACAAAAACAAAAAAACGAAAAAACGCACAAAACCCAGAAACCAAAACCCCCAAAAAATCATCATCCCGACGACGACGATTCACGAGAAGGGCGACCTGCAGCAGAAGGAGCACGGGAAAAGCGGGGAGGGCTCGAGCCTCTTGCCATTACCAACGGAGCGGACACCGGCACCGACCCCCCTCCCGCGAACGCCGGAGCAACGGTGGCGGCGGTAGCGGCAGAATGAGTGCCAGCGCTATCCCCCCTATCCCCCCCCGCGCCAGCTGCCCCACCATGGCCCCTTCCCCCGCGCGGAGCCGCAGCGGCCCGAGCCGCGGGCCTCGTATGAATCGCGGCGGCGGCAGCGGCGGCGGCGGAGGTGGTCACGATGGCGGCAGGGCTGCGAGTATTAGCCGCGGCTGGGGTGACCAACGAATGGGTGGCAGAAGAATAGGCGCCGGTATTGGCGAGAGCGGCCGACTCTTCTGCAGGGGTAGCAGGGGTAGCGGCAGCAACAGCAGAGGCGCCAGCGGCGGAGGTTGCAGCGGTTTCGGTAGTGGAGACTATGGAGGCGGTGGCGGTGGCGGATGTGAGCTCGCGGCGGCGCTTCTGGCGATGCCCCTTCACGCCCTCCATGTTTTCCAGGCGGTGTCTGGCGCACCGGCGAGCCTTCTTGTCAGAGGCGTACCCGAACGATGGGTGGCAAAAACATCCCTAGCTCCCGCGTAGTTGGGTTTCGAGGAGGGGGAGGCGGGAGGCGAAGATGGGGACGGGGGGAGGGGGGAGACGGAAGGGGTCACATCAGAGACATACTGTACAGCTAAACTCAGACATATGTACAACGTGGACACACACGCAACTACACACGAAAATCGTGGACACAAATACAAATTACAAATTTTGGACTCACAAATCGTGGACGAATCACACAAATCATAGCACATTCAATTCATGGACACACACACCATAACGCACACAAATCATGGACACACAAATATCACAGCAACACACAAAAAATCACGGACACACACACACAAAAACAACGGCAAACCGTTATATAGCATACACGTAAACCGTGGACACACACACACACAACACACGACACAAACCGTTGGAATACAAACACAAGACTCTGTGTGTACACATGCCCCAAGTCATGCGCACACACAACAGGACACACAACAAAGCAAGAACGAATCGCAAACGCTACCGGTACCGTTGGTCTAGGCTAGACCCATACTATGAAAATCATTATTACCGGGGACCATAGTAATCAGGACCCAGTATATACACAAAAACCTATATATTCTAGTATTTCCACCCAGCATATTTGGTCCTGATTACTAGGTCCCCCCGTAATATGGTAAGAACCGCCAAATGGTAAGGGTTTCTATAATATGAATTACGTTTTTTTTTTTAACCCCAATCACTGATACCCCCACCAACCTTTTGCCACCACCATCCCCACCTCCACCACTACAATACCCCCCCCCCCATGACAGCGACAACAAAAAAGTACCAGAGCCATACTATCTCTTGCCAGCACGTGCTGACCACGACTACCACCACCACCACCACCACCACCACCACCACCACCAGCACCGACGCGTGATACGATAGAGGTATATGGTATACCGTTTTTTGGCTGAAACGATTTCTGAATGACCTAGTAAAGCCTCCTTAACCCAAAATCTTCGGAATTTCGTTTTTGTGTTGCACCATTTTTCGTTTTTCTACGTAAGGCCACGGGATTTTTCATCGGGTATATATATAGCACTTTTGTTTTCCTCCAAAAAAACAGTTTTCGGGTGAGGTACAGAGCTCCTTAATAAGTCACCACCCTCAGAAGGCAAAAACATGTCCTGTATGCAGGTGCACCTCTACCGTAGCATGCGTCCACACATCACCGCCACCACCACTACCATCATCCCACCCACACCACCACCATGCACCGCGACAACAGAAAAGTACGATCATCATACCGGCTCTTGGCAGCGCGTGCTGACCACATCGATCATCCCGGGAGCCTTGTGCTGGCTGCAGCAGACAGGGCGCAGCCCGTCCAGGTTGTAAAGAGGCCGCCTTCCGCACGAGGGGTCTCTGCAGCGCCTCGACACGATGTCCACCATGCCCTTCTCTCGATGACCACTACAAACACAAACGAATCAGGGTCCAGGGTTATCATGATGGTGAGAGATCAGAGGCGTTGATGTTAAGAGTTCGACGAGGGAAAGTGGGGGGGGTGAAGGGGGCGGGGGGGGGAGGAGGTGTACAACTAATGCCATGCGTGGCCATAATCGCAAGACCATAGAGGGGGCGTAGGGGACAGTGGATCGGGTGAAGAGGGTACGTAAAGGATTGGGGAAAGAGGTATCATGGGCGAGAAACATTGATAGTACCGTATCACCCGGGTGATAAGATAACACACCCACTCGGACGAATACGTATACCAGTGTAGGGATACCGTATNCTCCCCCCCCCCCCTCCACCCCTCCTTCCTCTCACCCCTCCCCTATAACCGTACAGCCTTCCACGGCCTGTTGAAACCTCGGAACCGAAATGTCCACGAGAGGCCTCGGGGTGTGGTTCCACGGCTCTAGTCCAATAATTTGAACGCGTGCTACCACATCAGCGGCGCGTGTGCGACTCGGCGCAATCCCTTCCCTGCGCACCGCCTCCTCAATCTCTACCGTCAATCTCCGTCGCTTTTCGGTATTTTCTCCGACAACTTTAACCCCTTTTCACTACCGCCAAAAATGCCTCACACTAATTTCAAGTAGTTTTCCCTCACAAACGGGGGTGCCGCTGAAGGGTGATTGACCCGAAACAGCGCTTAAAGAGAGGAGGCTAATGGAGGACACGCGCGCGTACACGACGAACCATCACATATACACCCAACGAAACACACACAATCACGCACACAAACCATGGACATACGTATATATGCACACACATACATACCAACATACTCACACGTCTAAGGCGTGCCTTCAGCCAATTAGAGAGCCTCGATCGAGGCGCCCCTCTCAAGTTCAACCAATCAGATAAAACCCCGATGGAAGCCCTTATCGTAACTTCACCAACCAAACAGCTTCGATCGAAGCGCTCCTCGCAACTCCAACCAATCAAATAGCTTCGATCGAAGCGCTCATCGCAACTCCAACCAATCAGATAGCTTCGATCGAGGCACTAGCCCCTCTCGCAACTTTAATCAATCAAATAGCTTCGATCGAGGCGCTCCGCGCAACTTCAACCAATCAGATAGCTTCAATCGCGGCACTCCTTGCAAGCAGAACCGAAAACACATTTTGTCGTGCGAATCAGCCACCTCCTGCTCACCCCTTCCATCCTTTTCTACGGGTGGAAACTACACCCTAGCCTACCCCTCCTCTCGCCGGCGTACTACAGACCGCAGCTGAGAGGGATTAGGTGGGCGGGGGGCGGGGGAGGAGGCAGCTTGCAAATCAAGGCGGGCTCCTACTACAGTGCCGGTTGTCGCTGCTATAGTGCTGGTATGCGCCAGCGAACAATACGGGCGCTACAGCGACAACCGGTGCTACTCCCGCACACTACCACACTGTTGAGTCCCATCTGCGCCAAGTGATCTCCGCGGCACCATATAGGGAAGCCGGCACGTCTCAACCTGCACTGTATAGGGACAACTTCTGTACCGTCGAAAAACCAATCTCATCATCAACCGGGCGGACGTGATCCCTCCCCCCTCTGCCCCCCGCCCTTCCGCTTGTCCCCTTGGATGCTCCCAACCTGTCCTAATCGTAGCGAATGCCACCGTATTCTGCACCTATATCACACAATCGTCAGAGCTTTCTTTCTGCCTGGAATCACCTTCCTGCTGAGAAGAAAAACTTTCTGCGTATTTTTTTTCTGGTTTCTCCTATAAAATTCTGCTTGGCTGTAGAGCTAGCCTTTCTACCTATTACATAATGTTCTGCCTGCTCTAGAAAATAATGTACTTCTCTAGAATGTACGCCTAGAAAATTATCCTCCTCCTTCCTTATCATCCCCTCATCCTTTTCTGTGCCGTTGCGGGAAAAATCCCGGCGCAAACACAACATGGCACCCCCCCCCCCCCCTGACCCGCATCCGAACACTAGATCGCGCGAGGCGAGACGTCTCGGGTTAACCTTCACCCTCGCCCCCTTTCCCTATGTGTGGTTCGGGGGGGGGGGCTTCCAACAAAAAAACAAAACACGCCTTAAAAAATCCACCCTAGGTGCGCGAGATTCTTCGAGAGCAAAGCCCAAAAATAATAACGGCTGGTGAGGGGCGGGAGGGATAGGGCAGGTGGAGGACGCGACGCAAGACAGAGCGAATAATCCCGCGTGCGCGTACTGAACAGCTTCTAAGAGCACCCCCCCCTCCCCCCTCAGGGAGTGCGCGTTACGGGGTTCTCTTGTATTAAAGAGCCATAACGGCTACGGATCTAGGATGCCCGGCATGACGTGAGTACACCTCCCTCCCCTCCCCGGATCCGTTCGTAACCCCTTGCAGAAAACACGCTACAAGAAAACCGCGGCTTAACCCCTTGACGGACATCTCCCTACACTAAAACTAGTATATTTAGGACAAAAGAGGTTTTGACGCGGCCAATTAAGACCGGTCTCCCCTCTCGTCTACATTTTGTTTTGCGAGTTCCTCCCCCGCTGAAAATAAACCCTGTTCGATCCACAGCTTACACGATAGAAATGGCTCGCTCCCCCCCCACCCCCTCCCCCCCCCGTCCTCCACATGCCGCTCACTACAAACAATACCGTGGCCGGAAGACATCAAAACACACGAACAGAAAAAACGAAACAAAGCGGCGGTGGAATACGATCCGTGTACCGGTTCGTACGTAAGAACGGTTACACGGACAGCACGCCTGTCTCTGGACTGACCCAAGTCTGGCGGGCGGAGCCATACGGTCGGTTGGTCGGGTTGGACCCTGAAAAGAAAAGGTGGTACACCAAAACTCCGAACTTCTTGCAGCCACATTAGCGTGGCCATTTCCATGGGCTTACTCGAACGATAAGCCGGGGATAGCGAAAAGACCGCCTTTCTCTCTTTCTCTCCCCCCTGCCTCTCCCTCGCTCTCTCGGCTCCTTCCCCCTCCCCCCTTCTCTTCCCCATCGCCATTTCCGTGGGCTTACTCGAACTTATGCCGGCGAAATCGATGTTTTTTCTCTCCTCCCATATCTCTCTCTCTCGCCCCCTCTCTCACCCTTCCTCTCTCTCTCTCCCCCTCCCGTTCTTCTCGCTCGCTCTCTCCCCTTCCTGCTTCCCCTTCCTTGCTTTTTCCTCGCCCGTTTCGTCCCTTTCAGAAATGTTTACCCGCTTCGACCGGGGCACCATCGAAGTAAAACTCGGGTAAAACATGTCAAGTGCCCGATTAATTTTCACGGCGCTCCCGCTGTCTTTCTCCCCCTTTCCCTCACCCTCCCCCAAAAAATAAAGTAACTGGACCGAACGGGTGACACGCCAATCCAATAAAAATCGAAGCCAACCAAACAGACCGTCACCAAATCAAAATTATAACCTAATCAAACCAAATCAAAACCATCGCCAAATCCAAATAATACCCAAAAACTGAAATAAAACCCCAAAGATTCAACCAAAAAAACGAAATAAACCGAAATAAACCAAAACCAGAGTCGAGTTCAAACTCCCAAACCAATATAAACCAAAACCGGAACAAACCAAAGCTACAGTAATGTCAAAACTAATATCAAAACCAAGAACCAAAACGCAAAAGTCAAAAACTATAAAACCAAAAATCCAAAAACCAACAACCGAAACAAAAACAAAAAAACGAAAAAACGCACAAAACCCAGAAACCAAAACCCCCAAAAAATCATCATCCCGACGACGACGATTCACGAGAAGGGCGACCTGCAGCAGAAGGAGCACGGGAAAAGCGGGGAGGGCTCGAGCCTCTTGCCATTACCAACGGAGCGGACACCGGCACCGACCCCCCTCCCGCGAACGCCGGAGCAACGGTGGCGGCGGTAGCGGCAGAATGAGTGCCAGCGCTATCCCCCCTATCCCCCCCCGCGCCAGCTGCCCCACCATGGCCCCTTCCCCCGCGCGGAGCCGCAGCGGCCCGAGCCGCGGGCCTCGTATGAATCGCGGCGGCGGCAGCGGCGGCGGCGGAGGTGGTCACGATGGCGGCAGGGCTGCGAGTATTAGCCGCGGCTGGGGTGACCAACGAATGGGTGGCAGAAGAATAGGCGCCGGTATTGGCGAGAGCGGCCGACTCTTCTGCAGGGGTAGCAGGGGTAGCGGCAGCAACAGCAGAGGCGCCAGCGGCGGAGGTTGCAGCGGTTTCGGTAGTGGAGACTATGGAGGCGGTGGCGGTGGCGGATGTGAGCTCGCGGCGGCGCTTCTGGCGATGCCCCTTCACGCCCTCCATGTTTTCCAGGCGGTGTCTGGCGCACCGGCGAGCCTTCTTGTCAGAGGCGTACCCGAACGATGGGTGGCAAAAACATCCCTAGCTCCCGCGTAGTTGGGTTTCGAGGAGGGGGAGGCGGGAGGCGAAGATGGGGACGGGGGGAGGGGGGAGACGGAAGGGGTCACATCAGAGACATACTGTACAGCTAAACTCAGACATATGTACAACGTGGACACACACGCAACTACACACGAAAATCGTGGACACAAATACAAATTACAAATTTTGGACTCACAAATCGTGGACGAATCACACAAATCATAGCACATTCAATTCATGGACACACACACCATAACGCACACAAATCATGGACACACAAATATCACAGCAACACACAAAAAATCACGGACACACACACACAAAAACAACGGCAAACCGTTATATAGCATACACGTAAACCGTGGACACACACACACACAACACACGACACAAACCGTTGGAATACAAACACAAGACTCTGTGTGTACACATGCCCCAAGTCATGCGCACACACAACAGGACACACAACAAAGCAAGAACGAATCGCAAACGCTACCGGTACCGTTGGTCTAGGCTAGACCCATACTATGAAAATCATTATTACCGGGGACCATAGTAATCAGGACCCAGTATATACACAAAAACCTATATATTCTAGTATTTCCACCCAGCATATTTGGTCCTGATTACTAGGTCCCCCCGTAATATGGTAAGAACCGCCAAATGGTAAGGGTTTCTATAATATGAATTACGTTTTTTTTTTTAACCCCAATCACTGATACCCCCACCAACCTTTTGCCACCACCATCCCCACCTCCACCACTACAATACCCCCCCCCCCATGACAGCGACAACAAAAAAGTACCAGAGCCATACTATCTCTTGCCAGCACGTGCTGACCACGACTACCACCACCACCACCACCACCACCACCACCACCACCAGCACCGACGCGTGATACGATAGAGGTATATGGTATACCGTTTTTTGGCTGAAACGATTTCTGAATGACCTAGTAAAGCCTCCTTAACCCAAAATCTTCGGAATTTCGTTTTTGTGTTGCACCATTTTTCGTTTTTCTACGTAAGGCCACGGGATTTTTCATCGGGTATATATATAGCACTTTTGTTTTCCTCCAAAAAAACAGTTTTCGGGTGAGGTACAGAGCTCCTTAATAAGTCACCACCCTCAGAAGGCAAAAACATGTCCTGTATGCAGGTGCACCTCTACCGTAGCATGCGTCCACACATCACCGCCACCACCACTACCATCATCCCACCCACACCACCACCATGCACCGCGACAACAGAAAAGTACGATCATCATACCGGCTCTTGGCAGCGCGTGCTGACCACATCGATCATCCCGGGAGCCTTGTGCTGGCTGCAGCAGACAGGGCGCAGCCCGTCCAGGTTGTAAAGAGGCCGCCTTCCGCACGAGGGGTCTCTGCAGCGCCTCGACACGATGTCCACCATGCCCTTCTCTCGATGACCACTACAAACACAAACGAATCAGGGTCCAGGGTTATCATGATGGTGAGAGATCAGAGGCGTTGATGTTAAGAGTTCGACGAGGGAAAGTGGGGGGGGTGAAGGGGGCGGGGGGGGGAGGAGGTGTACAACTAATGCCATGCGTGGCCATAATCGCAAGACCATAGAGGGGGCGTAGGGGACAGTGGATCGGGTGAAGAGGGTACGTAAAGGATTGGGGAAAGAGGTATCATGGGCGAGAAACATTGATAGTACCGTATCACCCGGGTGATAAGATAACACACCCACTCGGACGAATACGTATACCAGTGTAGGGATACCGTATCACCCGGGTGATAAGAAAACACACCCCCTCGGACGTTTACATACACCAGTATATAGAGGGTTGCCCTATCACCCGGGTGATAAGATTACACATCCCCTCCCACGTTTACATATACCAGTATAGGGTTACCGTATCACCCGGGTGATAAGATAACACACCCCCTTGGACGTTTACATATACCAGTATAGGGTTACCGTATCACCCGGGTGATAATATAGCACACCCCCTCGGACGTTTACATACACCAGCATATAGAGGGTTATCGTATCACCCGAGGTGATAAGATAACACACCCCCTCGGACGTTTACATATACCAGTATAGGGTTACCGTATCACCCGGGTGATAATATAACACACCCCCTCGGACGTTTACATATACCAGTATAGGGTTACCGTATCACCCGGGGTGATAAGATAACACACCCCCTCGGACGTTTACATATACCAGTAGAGGGTTACCGTATCACCAGGGTCATAATATAACACACCCCCTCGGACGTTTACATATACCAGTATAGGGTTTCCGTATCACCCGGGTGATGAGATAACACACCCCCTAGGACGAATTTCCAAGCTGATTTTCTCGGTAGTGGGGAGAGTTCAAACACCGAGCGACGCGTCCATGTAAACATCTCGACGAGACATTTCCAAAGCGATCATTTTCTTTTTGTCCACCCTCCCTGGCTTTGGAGAAAATCGAGTCTGAAATTCGTCCCAGGGGGGGTGTTATCTTATCACCCGGGTGATACGGCAATAGTTTCACGTGGAAACCTTGGGGGTGTAAAGTGAGGGGAAAGGGGGTAGGGGACATGGGGATTGGAGAAAGGGGGTAGGGGATAGGAAACCGGGGAAAGGGGGGTAGGGGATCGAGGACAGGTGAATGGGGAAAGGGGATTGTGGTTACGGGATACATAATATAGGATATAGACAGGAGAGGGGGATAGGGGGCATGGCACAGATAATACGGGACAAGATATATGGGACAGAGCATACGGGACAGGGGGTATGGAACAGGATATATGGAACAGTGCGCAAGAGGTGGGGGGGCAAGCGGGTGACAGCATGCCTTCAGACACGCGCCACATGAGTGGAGTAGGAATGCTAGCTCTCTCTCTCGTAAGTGTAGGCGCAAAGCTCCCTCCGTGATTATTGAGGACCAAACCCAATCCTCTTAGCACAAAAACAAATACATCCCGCGCTGTAGGCGGGGGGTTGGGGAGGAGGGGTGGGACAAAAAAAATTCCCTGAGGACAACAAACAACAATGCATCGCGCGATCTAGCGGGAGGGTGGGGGGGGGGGGGGTTTTTGGCAACACGTGCGTTATGTACGCCGGGCTGTGGGATTGGTGAACGCATGGAAAAATGTCCGATCCGGGGATGGGGTCCTATCGTCCCCGGGTGACACTATCTTTAGGTTTGAGTCACAGGCAATCAGCGATCAACCGGTGTCGCTGCGACTTCCACACCGTGCGCGACGGTGTCGATGCAGCGGACCGCGGTTTCTGTCCCCGCGTTGTTGACTTGGTACATGTATGGAGGCCATTTTGTCCCCGGGTGGGGCGGGACTACGGGTTTCCGCCGAGAAGTAAATCCCGCCGCGCGCGTTGGGACCCCTCGTTGGCCGAGGGCGGGCTATAGGTACCTCTCGACCAATGGGCGTCGGGCTCGTAAAACGCACGGGTGTAACCTTTACACCTTTATATTATATTATACCACGTATAGGACGTACGGGTTATACTTGAATGCCGTGTATTTTATGTGTCTCGATGCTGGGTCTATTAATATATAGATGATCACGTAAATACGCATCACGCGTATTTGTAGATCATAAATACATGGGAAGTAGGAAATATGGGAAGTATGCTGCATACCCAACTCATTGATTCCGATGTATCCGGGGTTGAAAGGACGCGATATGTAGAGATAACAGCCTGGCGCCGGTTCCATCGCAATCAGTCAAGAGCTCGGCGTGGGAGCTCAGCTAGAATGGGATTTTGTGGCCACAAGAGAGATGAAAATAGCAGGGGAAAAGATATGCAGAAACATGTGCCTCGTATTTAATATGGAGAGACTGTATCAATACTCTTGGGAAATTTATGCAACATTGATATACTATATCAATACTCTTGGGTGGTTGTTTCAATATGTGGCAGGTATGTAACGACGTGTGCGTTGCTATCAATAGTATTGTACTGCTGTACCGGTATAAATAGGGGGAAATATATTGGGTTGGATAATACATTAATTATGCGAAGGGGGGAGGAGGGAAGGAGGGGGGGGGGGGAGGGGAAGGGTAGGAGATGATTAGGTGAGACGAAACGTGTTTCCAAATAAAAACACACCAGAACGAGGTGGGAGATGCCGAGGCGGGTAGAACGTGGCTACGCGGAGTTGTCCTCTTCTAAAATATACATCAATGGGGAGTACTGTAACAGCAACAACAACAACAGCAGCAGCAGCAGCAGCACTCGATCTTCCATTCCTCCAGTCTCGTAAATTCCACACCGATCTACAATTGGCGGCAATTTCGGCAAAACTCAACCAATGACCCAACAACACCCGCAACCCCCCGCTTTTCCGCCCACCACGCGCGTATTTCGGCGGACCCGGGACCTTTCCCACAAAACCCCCATGATCTCGCCCCCCCCCCCTCCACCACAAAAACCAATACTATTTACGACTCGCCCCAAATTCGATTTTTTTTTTTATAATCCACACTAAGTCCTCATTACATCTTCATTCCGATAATTTTCCGATAAATTTATTTGGCAGTCGGGGGGGGTTTGGGTCAGGGTATAACGTCCAACATACTCCAACCATGCTGTCGAAGCTGGGCCGAGCAAGGTCTATCATAACGCCTTCTAAAACCCCCAACACGAAACCCCTCTGTACCGGAGCTCGAAGCACAAAACCGGAAGCACTCTGCCACCACACCACATCTCTCTATAAACCCGCTCGCGGGGAAATAAAGACCCCGCGTATCGTCCGCCCTTACGTCTTCACCCCTTAAACCACCGCAATACGTACAAAACGGGTTGAAGTTCCAAGTAGTATGTCTCCGAAGCATCCCCCCCCCCCCCCCCCCCCG
>MEHQ01000268.1:49918-100817 GCA_008828725.1 Saccharina japonica | reverse complement strand
CTCCTCTACCTTACCCTACCCTCCCCTACCTTACCTTATACCCTACCCGATAGGGGTGCTCTGAGGTAAGCCACTTCCGGTGTCGGCGGTGGCGGCGCTGGAGGCGGCGGGGCAGGCGGGCGCGCCGGCGGCGGACTAGGTCGCAGCGGCGCTCGCCCGGGCGGCGCAAACCCTTCTTCTTCCGCTTCTCGGTAGCGCCGGTCCGCCTCAGACAGCGCCCACGCGCGGTCGCGGTCGCGGTGGTGTTGCTGTTGGCGTTGGTGTGGGTCGTGGTGTCGGTCGTGGTATTGGTGGTCGTGGTAGTCACCGTGTTCGCGGGGGTGATCCTCGCCCTCACCGCCGGCGAAGGTCAGTCGAGAGAACGCGGGCGCCGGCGGCGGCTCGGCCCGCTCAACGCCGCCACCACCGCCCCCGCCGCTGGTGCTACCGTGGACGAGGAGAGGGTCCCTCGGCCCCCGCTTTCTAGCATAAGGGTCAGTGCTATCTCTCGACGTAGGAGGACCACCACCGCGACCACCACCACCACCACCACCACCATCACCGCCACCACTGCCGCTGCCGATGCGGCTTCGGCGGCCCCATGCGGGGGCTCTCCTCTCCCCCACGCCCCCCTCCTCCTCCTCTCCACCACCACCACCACCGTCGCCGCCGCCGCCATTGCCGCCATCGACGTCCTCCGCCCGTTTCGCGGGAGACCCACGACGGTCTCGCATCGCCTGCCAGCGCTCGACGGCGCTGCCCTCTTCCCAAGCCGCCTCTGCCGCTGCAGCTGCTGCCGCTGCCGCAGCGGCGGCAGCGGCGGGGGTGTGGCTCCTGCGAGGGTTACGCGCTCCGGGATACGAACCCCACTGAGGGTGTAGCCGGGGTGGGTGACGGTCTTCGCTTTCACCGTCTCCGTCGCCACCACCGCTGCTGTACAGGTGGGGTAGTAAGCCCGGTTCAACGGACGCGCGGCGGCGCTGCTGCTGTCGCTGCTGTTGCGGATGCAGGTGATGCGAGTGCTGCGGCGAATGCTGCTGCTGCGATTGCTGCTGACGGTCGCGGTCGAAGGCTGCGACCGACGAGCTGGCCCCTCTGTCGGAAGTCGGGGACGATGCGGCGGTACGAACGCGCGGGGGCCGGAGGGCGGCGGCGGCGGCAGCGGCAGCGGCAGCAACAACAGCGGCAGTCGCGGCGGCGGGGGGGTCATCCTTCGCGGTGGCCATGACGACAGGTCTGTCGCTGTCATCGTCGTCCTCCCCGTGGCCATGGCCGTCACGACTGTCGGCAGCGGTTCTACCGCTGCCGCCGCCACCGCCGCCTCTGGCTACCCTTGCGGGGTCCATCGATTGCCAAGGTGATCGATACGACGATGGTGGCGGCGGCGACGGTTCGCGCCGCGGCAGACGAGGCCGGAGCTGTCATCGAGACGGAAGGGGAGGTGGGGGGAGCGGGGCAAGGGGGGTGGAAGGGCCGCGGAGTGGGGAAGGGCGAATGAACGGCAGGGGGGAGGAGGGAGGGAGCGGGGCGTATATATTGTTGAATGATCGAAGCTCCGAGAGAAGGTAAGGGGGGCGCCTCTGTGTAGCTATTCATAGCTATCTAGCTTAAAACGCTGGTGGTTGCTCTGGTCTGTCGTACTAAGAGATTGGACGGCACCTTCCAACCCCTCAACGTTGCAAGCGTGATGCGACAGTTATCCGTCGTGAAGCTAAAACTATGCACTACGAAAAACAGCAACAAATCGCACAACGATGTACGATATGCATTCGTATCCGTTTCCATCAACTACAGTTTAACATCAACATCTTCCGGCGTCTCTCTTTCCCTCCTCCCTCCTCCCTCAACCTTGTCCTTCTTACCCATTCCCCTCAGCCCTTCGCGCCCCCCGTCGTTCCCTTCCCTCTCAACGGTCTCATACCCTCCCCCCCTATAAATATATGATATATTGTATAGGTTGGGTTGGCGTCGGTTGGCAACGACGCTGTAAAACACGCCACTCGCTGCGTGAGCTAGACAACCAGGGTACCGTTTTTTTTTTGTTATTTTTTTTTTGGCGGTCACCAAAGCTGGCGTCGAGTAGATCATTTGTGCGGGGTGGAGAACCTTTGTCCGCACAAGGGGAATTAGTCGTATCACGTAGTGTTAATATGGTAAGGCGTCCGTGAGGCAGTTACATAGTAAAACCCATTGCTGTCTCCGGAAGTGGCCACACCAGAAATTAAATTAACTCATTGAAGCTGTCGTCCATATGCAAGTCCGCCTCAGAGGCGGTTCTTAGCAGGACGCAGCTCACCCTCCATGCGACTCGCCCAATACCTCACGGCGCTTCGCGCTTGGTGCAAGCAATGTCTGCCTGGTTGGTGAAAACCCAACGCGCTCCGTCCCGGCATTGTAGGGATGCGAGGGTCTATGGTCATATGACTACGGCCGTGCACGACATGAGTACACCCCCCCCCCCCTGTTCCCGCCGCCACAGTCCGGAATAAGATGCTTTCGACCTTGTTTTTCGAAAAAAAAGGCGAAAATGGTTAACGTGATAAATACCGGTCTGATCGAGAAACTGTGCTCGTGAGGGAGATTGGGACGTGTTGCGGCATATATAAATTCCCCTTGTATTTCCGATCAGACTGGCCAGCTGCTACATGTAGTATGTGTAGTACTGTATCGAATGTTTCGCCATCCCAGCAGTGCAAACAGTGGAAAGGGTGTGATACGGTACATTATAGTCGTAAATATATACCACGAATGACAATGCGCCAGATATGTACGTATATACAAGGTTGTCGTTGGATGTGTTGCCATAGCGCCGACAGCGTACGCACGGGTTTCCACACCGTGTAATACGGCGTGGTTAGCCTGTCCTACACGAGGCAAGTAAGGCTTCAACGTCCCCTTCCCACTAGTATAATCGCATCTGGTCAGCTGGCGACAAAAGGCGGGGTAGGGCCGCGTCCTTCGGCTGCCGGTTGCTCCGCTCCAGGGCTCGCGCGCGATCAGGTGGTGGAAACCCCCGCTCATCTTTCCGACTGTCTCCATTCCTCCGGAGCCCGAACCGGCCTGACATGGGCTTCTCAATGGTTCTAGTAGTGCTAGTGTTAACACTAGTGTTAGTAGTAGCGCTGGTGGTGGTAGTGGTAGTATTTGTAGAAGTAGTAGCGGTGGCGGCGCGCAAGCGGTATGGTGGCTTCGGCGGGTTTGACCGAGGCGTTCGTTTCTTTTAAACACATAAAAAAAAAAAGTTTTCGAAGGTCAAGGGAGGCATGTAAAGAGGGGGGGCAGGGGGCGTACTCATTTGTTGCCTGCCTTAGTCATTTGACCATTGACCACGCATCCTTTCCGAAACGGAGCAGACGGGGGTGGGGGGGGGTGCACTCATATCGTGCATGGCCGTAGTCGTATGACCATAGACCCTCGCATCCCTACAATGCCGGGACGGAGCACGTTGGGTTTTCACCAACCAGACAGACATTGCTTGCACCAAGCGCGAAGCGTCGTGAGGCCTTGGGCGAGTCGTATGAAGGGTGAGCCGCATCCTACTAAGAACCACTTGTGAGACGGACTTGCATATGGACGACAGCCTCCACTGGATTGATTTGATTTCTGGTGTGGCCACTTCCAGAGGGGGGCTGTCATTCGAGGGGGGTGCCCACCCAGGCAGCGTGGACCAGGCTCTACCGTCGCCAGGATTTACGGAGGGGGGGGGTGTACTTCATTTTCATGCATGGCCGTAGTCGTATGACCATAGACCCTCGCATCCCTACAATGCCGGGACGGAGCATGTCGGGTTTTCACCGAACAGACAAGACATTGCTACGGAGGGGGGGGGGGGGGAAAAACATTTTTTTTTAAATGCTTGCGTGGTCGAGAACGCCTCGGGTATGGGCTGGAAAACCGATTGCGTTGCCGGTTCTCCCTGCAAGCCGAATACAAGCACACGGCAAACACACCCGTGTTGTAATTACCACAAATAAAAAAATCGTTTTTGCTGAATATGCGGACAAAACTACAGCTTGAAGCACCTCTACCTGTGATTGTTTCCTGAAAGACATTTCGCAATTGTGCTCTAGCTCCGAACTTTCTCATTAATCTAATATTTGGCAAAGCGGGTATGAGCTCCTTGGTGCACCTTGGTGAATGTGCCAAATCGACAGCAGTCTCCGCGCCCTCCTTCGATGCGGACCTCGTTGCTGGAATTTGAAATGTGGTATAAGGCGCTTGAATTTGCGGTTTCGTGTGCTCTGTAACCCAGTCTCTCTTTTTCTGCTCTGGAACGAGCAGGAGAGGAACGCAGGAACTCGTACTCACAACATTATGCTGTGCACAAACCGGCTTTCGTGCTTTCGCGTATTGCGCCTGTCGAAATATGCTAAATAGCTCCGCTTTCCCTCCCGACGCCCATACAGACAACACGTACGTAGTACGCGCTGGCCTTGCTATTGTGGGCTGGCTATGTTCTTTGAAAGAGGCCAGCGAGAGAACAGCGGCTAATATTTGATATTTCTGTACTGGTGTATGTACGAGAAGTTCTTCGAGCGTTCCTCCTTCCTGCTCGTTCTACGACAGGAAAAAAATATACTTGGATACAGTACGCGGTTTTTGCCCGTCAGGGCACAAGAGGTCTAACGTTGACCCTTCAAGGTTTGCCGAGACTCCAATAGTACTAGAATCCGCACATTTAAGAAGCCTGGAACCACATCTTCAAATTTCAGCGACGAGGTCCGCATCGAAGGAGGGCACGGGAACTACTGTCGCTTTGGTACACTCGCCGGAGCGCACCAAGGAGCTCATATCTGCCTTGCCAAAATATTGGATTAATCGGACAGTTCGGAGCTAGAGCAGAATTACGGGAAGTCCTGTAGGAAAAACGTCTGGGGAGATGTGGTTCCAGTGTCTCTTTGTCAAGAGTTTTTTTTTTTTTGTAGTGGGCAATGCAACACAGATAAACAGCACCGCTCCGTCCTCACGCCTATATCGTCAAAATGAGCATCCCCTTACCGTAAACCAAGCACTTGCAAGATATCCGCCGTCAGAGTGCCCTTCTCGCGATGTAACGCTTCCAGGTCCCGCCTAGCGCCGGGCTGTGCCAATCAGAAACGAGCACAGTAGACCAAGAAAATCGGCAGCAGCGGAGGAAGCAGGAGCGGGGTGGTACGGGGTGGGCTGGTGTTATGGTCTTTGGGGGGTAGGCGTGGGTAAGAACGGTCATCAAGGGCATCCCAAGCCAACACTCAAAGGCGCGAGAGGAGCAACAACAAAAAACAGTACGTACGTATATAGCACGACTCGCACTTGACCTCTTGAGCACTCGAGCCCTTGATAAAATTCGATCGGGCAAAGCAATTGTATTCGAAGTACAATGCCAGATGTTTTACTACATGTAAAACTCTTAGGCCACAACACTTGGGGGGGAAATTCTCGGAATGATGAGGAAATGAGGAGTTTGTGTGGCCTACCAACCATGTTACCGAATCTGGGCCAAGGTCTCAACACTATTACCGTATCATAGGACTGGGAGATAGAGTGAGTCACTGCTATGGTTGGCGTGAATATCTTCGAACTTTTCATTCACAAAGGGGATTCAGTGGTTCGATCTCGGGTGTTTCATACGGGATGTCCACCTGCTGCTGAGGCACTAAACTACTATACATACTGACTGTCGAGCGGAAATATTTTTATGATACCAACTCTGTCCGCAAAAACAAGAACCGTTACGGGTATTCATCTCAATATCCGAACGTTCCTTATATTCACAGACAGAGCGGAAATCGTATGATATTATCACTGTGCCCCAAATGTAAGAACCGTTTGGATATTCACATCAAGATCCGAACCGCCCCTTACATTTCCGGACAGAATGGCATGCATTGTCAGCTGCGGCGCATATTGAGAACGATGGATGGGCTGAGCCCATCGTCGGATGCTAACCTAGGCAGGTACCGTATACTGGTAGCGCGCGCAGGGGGGGGGACTTTGGCGCCCCGGGCTGTGAGCTATGGCCAAATCACGACAAGAGTGAGAGTCAAGGGCAAAAGGGAGAGGCTAAACCACCAAAAATATTCGAAATAACTGATTATACCGGGTACCTGATATGCTCATGCCGGGTACCTGGTAACACATGAATTACGGGGGACCATAGTAAATAGGACCAAATATTGTTAGGAAAAATAGCGAAATATATAGTTTTTTTGTGTGTACCGTAGGTCCTATTTACTACATTAGCCCACCCCGTAAATAGTGCATGCAAAGAAACGGTTAACCCCTTAACCCTTCTAGGACTGGAGTCCCGTTTTGGGGACAAATTACTTATAATTAGAGTGGTTTGTCCCCAAAAAGGGACTGCAGTCCTATAAGGGTTAAGAACTGGTCCCACGAATTTGGGGACAAACTACTTGGAATTAGTGTTGGGCATTTATTTTCAGTTCTGAATGGGTTAAGGTAACCTTGGCACTGGGGGAGGGGAGTCTTTAATTACAAGGGCATGAGGACGTGAGATAAACATCTGGATTTTTCTTTTTTCTAACATTTTCAATATATACGGCCGATTGACGTAGTTGGTGTCGGTGTTGATATTGTAATTTGTTTTCGCTTGCTACTTCTGATGTTGGTCTTGATGCTGTTGCCGCTATTGCTTATTGGACGCTGTTGGTGTTGTTGGTGCCGATGCTATTGCTCCTGCTACTTTTGTTGTCGCGGTTCTCTCGTAACTTCGTCCAAGCGGATGGTGGGTGTTCCTTCTGCCAGTCAGAGATCGTCCCAAGCTGCACAACGGCTCGGAGGGGTGAGCCCAGAGAACAAAAAAAACAAGGTTGAGAATTTTACTCCTCCCTTCCTTAACGTTAAGGGCGTCGGTCTGTAGGCGTAGTGCTGCAGCACAGGTAGGGCGCGTGGCACGCACGACACGGAGGGAACTGAAAACACGTTTTTTTCCTTGCACTATCTATAAAAAAATAAAAAAATAAAATACTGTGAGATCTAAGAAACTCGATGAAAAAGTCATCTTTGCAAGCTGTGCGCGGTACTTCGACCGCGCGTCCGGCGGGTTTCAGGTGTCCTCATTGCCGTTTATAAGGGGATTAGTATGTAGTAATATGAACATCATACCCGTAGACATGTACATTATATATGTACTATACCAGGTATACTGCTAAAAATATAATTTACGTCAAGAATTGTCGTAGTATTGCAGCAGCGGTAGTTTGGTTCTGGCAAAGACAACAGGCGGCATTACTTACCCTCTGGTATAAGCTGTGCTGTCGATTGTTTTGAATGAATTATAAATGTTCGCATATACAGCAGTGCGAAAAAATGTTATCACGTAAAATGTTAAAACGTTTAAAAAAAAAGTACCACGTACCAGGTACTCAACAAACCACATCCAGGTATCTCCCATCATCTCCCATAATACGTATATTATAATAGTTATGCCGGTAGGAGAACAAGATGTCAGCAATCCCGTTTAAGGTCTATTATATCTCCAGATTTATCTACCTGTGGAAATCTTCCACGCCGAGCTGTTGATAATGGCACGAGCAGCAGTGATGCATCGCATATCTACGCGTACTGCTGGCGAGCAACATGAACAAATCAGACATCATGAATGCAAACATACCAGGTACTCTGTATGTAAAAAACATGGTATTCATTATAGGATTATTAATGGACAGAGAAAGGCTCTGTGGCCTACACCCACCCATTTGTTCGACGCATGAGCTGTAGAGCTTCGTTCGGTTAGTCGACAAAATGGTAAACTCCGTTTATTTTTTGTGATTATTGCGTGTTTTGTTTGCTATTAATACCAGAGGGAAATAGGTACGAATGTATTGCTCCAATACCAGGTATATTTTAATATCTTGGCCCTTTTAGTTTTTTCTCAATTGTCATTTTTTTATTTTTTATTTGCCATCTCACAATGTGTAGCGCTTGTTCCATTATCAGTTGTATGATACTGGTATAATACTACTTAACAGGCGGGGGTTTTCTCTTCCTATCAAATATTACGGCATATGCCTGTGATAGTGATAACCATGCTACTCTGTCACAACTGTCTGTGTCTCACCCAGTCTTATCACATTACTACAATATAGTACTACTACCACCACTGTTACTGTTACTACCACCACCACTACTACTATTCCGGGAGGCCATAGTATAATCAGAACCCGCGACGGGCCCGAACACCATATATCCCCCTATTTCAACACCAAAGGGTTGTTCACACAGCTCATGACCCGACCCGCGGGTTGGGTCACAAGGTCTTCAACATCTCACGGGTCGGGAGGTCTTCAAAATCTCACGCAAAGCTCAGACCCGGGGTCACATATACCTGGTACATATAGCAGAGGCCCTTCTCCTCGCTCCCCGCTACGATGCGTGCCTTGGTTTTTGTCGCGAGAATAGTTCAGGATGTTCTTCCCTCGTCGACTCGCGTCGATATTTTGTGTACGCTGGAGGTGGGTATCGTATCCAAAGTTTCAGTATATATATCGAAGTATCGATCGTGTTTTGCCCTCCACCCCCTGGCATCCCCGTGTTTTTTAAGCAGATCACGAAAACTTCGATGTGTCAAATATCGAAATCGTACATATCGTTTGTTTTGTTTATCGGTATCGTATCGAAATCGATTCTCGTTTGATATCCGATAATCCCAACACTAGCGTACACACGCTACGGTAGGCGCTTTCTGCGTCGATTTCTGCACAGCAAGAACGAATCCCTTGGGGGGACTCGAACTCACGAAATCGACCTTACTTAGTATAAGTAGTTGTGAGAACCATGCAGAACAAGAAAACGAGCACGTAAGAAACGAAGCCAGAGAGGAACAGACCTGGAAAGGGTTTTTGGAAGTCAAAACGAATTGTGGCCCCGTGGCAAAAGCTACACGAGGCAACGCGGACTGCTAGTTAGCCCTTTCAGGGGAACACTTCCGTTGTGCGGACAAAACACCTGAATTTTAGAGTCATACTTAGGTTTCTGGACAGTGCAGTAAAAAGGGTAAGGGGATGATGTTTTCAATGTCGGGATTCCAACGCAAGGAGTTGTTCCACACGCATGCACATACAGCATAAACTCAAGGCAGGCCGTACGCCCACCCTATGAAAATACCGCAGTTCTCGTTTACTCTATCCATTATATATACGATTACATGGGCCCCTGGTGGTCTTTAGTATAAATAGCTGCTAAAAACGGCCGATTTCGCCGGTTCGAGATCCCCCGAGCGGGGCTTTTTTGTTGTTGTGCAAAATTAGCTACAGAAAGCGCCGCACAATTCGACGCAAGTCGACGAGGGTATAAAGTGCTGATGTCTCCCCGCGAAAAACTCTTGCACCCTAGTGGGGAGTGGGGAGGAAGGATCTGAGTTTTGAAAGGGGGCGAGCTGGAGAAAGTAGGGCGATTATAATAGGCGGGGAAATGAGGAGAAAACGGCTAAACGTTACGAGTCGTAGTAGAGAAAATGATAAAACCAAACATTATACATAAGTTGAATAGTGATCTTCCACAAAATATTGTCCCGGGACTATCAGCCTACCACTTGTTCAGAGCGACACTATAAAAACGAAGGTTTAGTAATAGTTTGGGTATGTACCAGGTAAATAATACTTGTATATATACAGCATAACTTCTTATCGTATAATACTTCGAACTACAACAGAGATTTATATACCAGTATACTTTTGTGGCTATTCCGCATTTTCGGCCCCGCATATATTTATATTTTCCCCGAGACCGCTTAGCAGTCGGGTCTATCCTTCTCCCGGCATCATCATTCATCGCCCCCATTCAATAATCCATAATACCCATAAGCAATCAATCAAGCGTCAACCAGCCAGCACAACAAGTGTAATTGGTTGGTCGGGTACTGCAGGGTTAGTTGCATGGCTGCTGCTCGCCCTCGCGCTCGCGCGCTCGAGCAGGCGTGCATCACCAAGTGCAACGGCGCAACGAAGGAACAGGCGCAACCTGTTATACTTCGAAGCATGTGATATATCACAGACAGGGTGTCGGCTATGGCAGGCACACACGGCACAGCAACGGACCAGGAGCATGCATGCGGCGCCAGTGCTGCATCCAAGAAAAAACATGTCAAAAGACAAGATAAAGCAAGCGCGACACCAGAGCGATCAAGGATGGGACATATATGATAAATAATGATTATGATGATGATGACGAAAATCAATATTTCGGGGACGAAAATCAATATTTCGGAGTGGCAAGGATACTATTAATAATACTACTGTAATTAGTGTGTGTGATTACTGTAGTGTGTGTAGTTAGTGTGCGTTCTTCACATTAAACCGTTCGTCCTACCGGTCGCCGGATGGAGTTGATTCACGCGTGATGATTCATGAGTCAGAAACTTGTTGAGAAAACAACTGTAGGAGTGCGTCAGTGCCAACGTCTAATCCATCAATATTCTTCGTGGCTACACGCAAGACCTTTCTTCTATCTGGCTGGTTGGTTGACTGATTGGCTGGCTTTTTCCCCTCCGCGCCGTGCGTGAGGCCGGGCGGACATGGCATGCGTGCATGGATGGAAGAGCAGTGAGAGGGGACGTCATGACCAATCGATGACTACTTAGTGTAGTATTACTGTTGCGTATTATTATCCTTGCCATCCGACAATGTGTAGCATGCATGAGCTTCAACATTGATCACTCATAAACATCGCCCAAAGAAGCAAACCATAGAGAAACATAAATAACCCTCTGCACAAAATGTACTTCCCTTCTGTGCCTACTTCCGATTATATGGTTTGCTATCCGATTAATAAGTAGTATAGTGATAACGCTGATTAGCATTGTAGAAAGCTAGCCCGATACATGTAACAACAAAGCACAAACACAACACACAACACATGTGGACGACATCAAGTACCCGGGTACATTCAATTGGGCTGGCTGGTGTGTGTTCTTCACATTAAACAGTTTTATTTCAACCCGTCGACATCCAGCACATCCGGTGTCCATGCCGATTCTTCATCCTAGAGAGATACAAGCTCTGTGGCAAAAAAAACTACCACAGAGATAAAGTACTGCAAGCAGCACGTAGTACATTGAAATGCACTCAGGAAAAAAAACTAGACAGCGTGCACTGCCATGCCATCGTGCCGGGGCCGGGGATACACACAACATACACACGCCAGCAATTCAGGCACATTGAAAGAGAGAAAAACGAAAGACAAAACTAGTAAAGACACAAAAGAAAAGAAGAAAAAAAACAAGTGTCGTGCCCCTCCGGAGGAGATGCGACAGACAATGCAAAACATACTATGTTAATTTGCACATGTTCTTCGGCAGTCAAACATATACCGGTATTGTTCACCCATAGGGTTGGTATGATACTTACAAATATAAATATTCTGTTTTTCGTATCCAATACGTTTGGCGCTGCATTGCCTCGTCGCCTTTATTTGCGATGCATTATCTCTTGTCTCGTGCCAGGACATGTATCATAGTTTGTGGCCGCTCAGAGCTGGCGTCTCGTGAATATTCAGCACGGACACTGCTGTCTGCTGTGTGTGCTCAATTATGTCGATGGGTGGGGATTAGAACGGGAGAAGACACACCACGAACAGAAATGATCGTTGGCGTCACTATTATCAGCTGACAATAATTGTTGCGAAAACGTTAAACACCAGGTATATATAAACCGTAGTGGGGAGGAGAGAGGAGAGCCTGCTTTGTGACCCCGGATCTGGGTTACGACTATGGAGGGAGAGGGACAGGAGTGCGACGATACTAATAAATGGGATAGAAAAAAAAAAAATGCACTGCTAAATTATTAGCATTATTTTTTAGGGTAGCATGGTTGGTGGATCGGCTATGAGTCACAGGAGAAGGGTTTAGGGGCGCTGAGGCGCTACAAGCAAAATGCAAATTCGACCAGGGAGGTCACAAGCTCCAAGAAAGAGAGTCCAAAAAAAGATCAGAAAGATGCCCAACATCATCGCACCAGCGCCACGGACGATGATGGTGAACCAACAAACATATGTACTGTAGTATATGTACTGCATCAGGTATTATGCGGAGTTTGAAATAATAAAAAATATACTCGTACCGCAAATAACTCTTCTTACCCCTGTTACGAGGTACTGCAAACCATATCTACACTATATCCAAGTAATTTGTCTCCAAAAACGTGGGTGGGTGCAGTTCTTGAGGTAACTCTTCTATCATATGTATGTCGTCATAACTTATATATGATGAAATCTAATACTATGAGACCAAGCAAGGCGCAAGGCAGAAAGGTAGGCAGGCCGACATATAGACAGTCAGATCGACAGGCAGACAGGCAGACAGGCAAACAGGCAGACAGGCGGATAGACAGACAGGTCGCCGGCCGACAGGCAGGCAGACAGGCAGGCTGACAAGCAAGTATTTGGGTGTTGTGTTGTTTGGTACCGGGTAGAAAGAACGTGTGAAGAACACACACACCGGTAGGATGCAGCGGGCAGGCGGACTGGAAAAAAGAAAAAAGCGAAATAGAGAACGAAGGGACCACATCTTTTAGTCACTTACTTGTTGCGTTACGAGTAACCAAGCCTGTTATTCATATAGGTATTAATGTACGAGTATCGTAGAAAAAAAGAGTCGAGATTGTACTAATAGTAGTCAGGTAGTAGTATAAAAATTATTATGATTAATAGCACTATTAACTTGTGTGTGTTCTGCGCATTAAACCGTTCTTATATATCATATGTTATGCGTTAAACCGTACTTCCACCCATCGACATCCAGTTCGCCCAGTCAGTGTCCGTGCTGATCCTTCGCCTGAGATACCAGCTGTGTGCCACAAGATACAAAATATGATATACCACGTATATTATATAATACATATTATACCAGATACCAGGTACGTACAAGATAGAGAACATTCATCGCATCCCAAACGCATCTTGATCATGATAACATCATACCTCATACATACCTGGTACAGACTAATTCTTCTATACGTGTGTAGTATATCTATAAATAAAAGTAAACGTCCCGCCCCTCCCAAGATGAGGACGAAGTTATACCAATAATAGAACGGGCCGAAACGATTATTTGTTTCTTCGGCCGCTGTCGCAGGCAAGGTTGATTGCTCACGGAGAGAGAGAACAGATAGCGCGGAACGGGAGGGGGGGGGCAGGGGGGGGGGGGTGTACTCATGTTGTGCACGGTCGTAGTCATATGACCATAGACCCTCGCATCCCTACAATGCCGGGACGGAGCACGTTGGGTTTTCACCAACCAGGCAGACATTGCTTGCACCAAGCGCGAAGCGCCGTGAGGTATTGGGCGAGTCGCATGGAGGGTGAGCTGCATCCTGCTAAGAACCGCCTCTGAGGCGGACTTGCATATGGACGACAGCTTCAATGAGTTAATATAATTTCTGGTGTGGCCACTTCCGGAGACAGCAATGGTTTTCACTATGTAACTGCCTCGCGGATGCCTTACCATATTAACACTACGTGATACGACCATTCCCCTTGTGCGGAGCAAAGGTTCTCCACCCCGCACAAATGATCTACTCGACCGCCAGCATTGGTGACCGCCAAAAAAAAAACAAAAAAAACGGCACCCTGGTTGTCTAGCTCACGCAGCGAGTGGCGTGTTTTACAGCGTCGTTGCCAACCGACGCCAACCCAACCTATAAATATGTCATATATTTATAGGGGGGGGGGAAGACCTGGGGCAATCCGCAGCAGCAGCAGCAGCAGCAGCAGCAGCAGCAGTGACGCACTGAGTAAGCCAGTCATGGGCTATGACAGTAAAAAACTGCCATAGATGACAGACTACAGTAGTAAGAAACTGCCATCATAGCCCATGACACATGCTATGGACGCGTGCTCGTACGATAGAGGTATATACGTATATAAGTACGTGGCCCTTTTTCGTTGAAATATGTTCTGAATGACGGGGTTCCTTAACCCATTCAGAACTGAAAAAAAAATGCCCACCGCTAATTCCAAGTAGTTTATCCCCAAATTCGTGCAACCAGTTATTAACCCATTAAGAACTGAAAAACTTATCCGACACTAATTCTAAGTACTTTGTCCCCAAAAACGGGGGACAGGTTCTTAAGGGGTTGAGGGGTTAACCCACACAGAACTAGACGACCTTTTTGGGGACACTTTTTGCCCCCCCCCCCCAAAAAAAAACTTGGAGTTTGTGAGGGCAGGTAAACGGTAGCTTATTCGAGAGCGATTTCAGGAGGTAATCAAAACATAATTATCACTCAGATATTAGCTAGGCTGACAGTCTCGAGCGCCTCGGCCAATTAGGATGGGTCACGGGCGCGTGGCGGCTGCCCAGAGATTCCCTGCCCCGGCCTGCTGTCCCCCAACCTGCTGCCCAAAATGGTCGGAACGTCATTCTTGTTTCTCAATATGTGTTTTATGCAAAAACCTAGGCCATGGGATTGTTTATCATGTCGCACTTTAAATTATCGTCAAAATCAGTATTTGGGTGGCGGTATAGAGCTCCTATACTATAATCAAATGGCCGCCCTCAGACAAAAAGGGTGCACCTCTTTCGTAGCACGTGTCTTATAAGGTAGAGGCGCAACATTTTTTTTTTTTCGTATTCCTCACTTAAGGAGGCTCTATACATCGCCCAAAAACGGATTTCAAGACAAGAATGAGAGTGCAACTCGATGAACAATCCCACGGCCTCGTATAGGTATACGCAACATCGTACTGCAAAAAAAAAAATGGTATTCCGACGATTTTGGGTTAAGGTGCCTTTAACCCTTTTACTACTCCAAAAAATGAGACCACACTAATCCCAAGTAGTTTTGTCCCAAAAAAGTGGTTGCAGTTCTGAAGGGGTTAATACGTCACTCAGAAAATAGTTTATAACCAAAAAGTGCTACCTCCATCGTCGTACGGGTCCATAAGTACATATAGGCGGGTGGTGGTGCAGTGGTGGTGATGGTGGTGACGGCTGTGGCGTTGGTGGCCCAAGGAATTCTTGAATATTCGCTCCCGATGTAAACGCTCGTCATCATCATCGTTATCGGTACCACGCGCTCATCCACACACACACACCGAGGACACGCAAAGGGTCATTTCAAGTAGAGCCCCCGGAAGTTTCGGGAAACATGCATGGACAAAAATAATAAAAATAATTGCGGACACAAAAAAGAGCAACTACCAAAGTTCGTAGCTGAAACTATGGCGACGGTTGGCAACAAAGCTGTAAAACACGCCGATCTGTGTGAGCTCGTAGACAATCAGGGTACCGTGTATTTTAGCGGTCACGATGACTGGCGGTCAAGTTACTGTAGATCATTTTTGTACGGGGTGGAGAACCTTAACTCCGCACAAGGAGGGTGATCGTATCACATCGTGTGTACATGGTAAAGGCAGATACATAGTATACCCGTTGCTGCCTCTCTAGCCGGCCACACCGTGAAAAAAAAACATTGACTTCGACCCTGTCATCCATATTATGTGCAAGACAGTCCGCATCACAACCGGTTCTCGGTAAGATGCAGCTCGCCCTTCATGCGACTCGCCGAACACCTCCCGGCGCTTCGCGCTTGGTGCAAGCAATATCTGCTTGCTTGGTGAGAAACCGACGGGCTTCATCCCGGCATTGTATGGTTGTGAGGGTCTACTACACTACCGGCCCTCTCACGAGAAAGCTTGAATCGGGCTCAGGCTGGCTTTCTGATTCTGGGCGCGCGCGAAAACACATTTTCTCATGTTGCACTTTCTTGTGTCCATCCTTAAGAAGACTTTTGTTCCCAGTATGAAGAAGAGTGCACAAAAAACATTTTTTGAGGTCAACTTTCATATATAAATCTTAAGGCACTGACTGACTACGTATGCTGAGAGTTTTTTTTTTTTTTTTTTTTCAATTTTTCAGGCTGACTTTTTTGTCAGATACTTTCTTGTGAGCGGGCCGGTCCTACAAGCAGTTTTATGGTCATGCGACTATGACCACGCCTGACATGCGGCAAATGAGTGCGCACACCCCCCACTACGGTACGGCGTCAGATACCAGTACACTGGACTCGAACAGCAAATCACCGGTCGCGGCGAAGCCGTGAGCCCCGCCCCCCCTGGGTGGCGAGGGGGGCCGCCGGAGGCGCCCTGCCGGAGGCAACGTTTTTACGCGATTTGGCTTCACTAGAGCAAACCAATACGTTGATTTTGGGTCATGCTTCAAAGACAATTTGGTGGTAGGTTGACTTGAGGAAAACTTAGAAAAAACGAACAAAGTGCATGATGGTAGGGGAAGGATCCATCGAGCCCAACCAAGCGATTAGTGGTGCAGGCGGCTTCGTCCATCGTGCTCACAGTCTCTCCCTCTCTCCCTCACGTCACATTTTGACGGGTTTTTGCTCTTAATACTATACAAGACGTTATTGTGGGACGTACGTAAATAGTCAATAAACTGGCAACCCTGGCAGCTCCCGCAGCCAGTACAGTAGTAATACTGGCAGTGCATAGATCACCATGGCCCACAGCCCTGCCTACGAGTATCGATCACCAAAATAATACTGCATGTATTTATTATGATGGCCCATTTATCATTTATGATACCTGCTATCCTGTTATTCGTTATCCAGTTATCCTGGTACGTACGATATGATTTGTATGCCTACTCGGTTATTTTGGTTTTCGGCACGAAGTACGTACGTATACCAGGTCGTGTATGATACATACCCTGTGAGTATGTATGAATCATACATAAAGATACTGCTGTCATATATAGGTCATAGTGTATCCCCGGAAGGCCGTGGCGTATCTTCACAACACTATACTGACTGCTACATACCAGGTATTGATGTACGATTAGACAGGAAAACATACCAGAAACAGTCGGCAGTTAGCGACTGCATACTACTGCAAGACTTCAAGAAGACTGAGACACTCGATATACGAGTACAACAGATTACTCGTGCGACCAACTACCACCGCTATTAATATAGTATGATATTACTTTCAACAACAAAAATAAGAGACCCTAAGCGTACGACAGCCTCGAATCAACCAACGAAATTTGCTGTCACCCAGAAAAGAAATGAAAAACAAGAGGACTGCTCTCGAAAACAAGCATAAGCGCGCGCCCAGCCCCCCCAGCAGGCCAGGCCGTCCACAGAATAAGCATCAACCACCCTTCGATTTTTGGCTTCCTGCAGATATCAAATACCACCATGGACGGAAATATAATAATCGTTTGTCCGTTCATATTGAGACTCCAACGGTCCTTATAATTCCGCCCAAAGTGGTATGCTCGCGCCCCCTTTTCTCACCTGAACAGCAGTAGTAGCAACTTCAGTAGTAGCAGCAGTAGTTGAAGAGTCTGCTATGGCGACGTTCATAGGGGCTGCTGACCCACGCGCTGATGCTGGTGCTGGTGCTGGTGCTGCTGTTGTCGTTGCTGTTGACGACCCAAGGCTCTGCTGCGGCGGCGGCTGCTGCTGCTGCTGCTGCCGGGCATCCGTCAGCTCTGCGATGCTCTGGATCACACGTCGCAATTGTTCGCGCATCTGCGAAAAAACAGGCCAGGAAAAAAAAGGAGACGCCCCCAGGCCAGGGGCGGACGATTGGTAACAATTCCGTCAGTGACGACTACCAAAACAGGAGGAGGAAGAGGAGGAGGAGGAGGAGGAGGAGGAGGAGGAGCAGTTGTGCTTTCTGCTTTGGCAGGATGCTGTTGAGCTTCTGAGTGCCTCGGGACCTGTAGCAGATATAGCCAGGAAGGTACGCAGAGCAAAACCGAGCCGTCAAAATACGTACGTGCTGGTACCTGCGGCACTCGTTGTTTACATAGACTGACTGTTGCTGCTGTAGACATATCGAACTGTATTTTCCACCGCGTGCCCGCCAGGCAGAGAGCAGTGGCGAGGAACGCTACGTGTGGCACCCGCACCAGCACGGCCACGGCCACCACCTCCACCGCCACCACCACCACCGCGATTCCCTCCCAGAAGAAAAACAAAGAAAGTGACAATAATCAACGCGCCAGCCAAACAAAAAACATACTGGTAGGAAGAGAGAATACGAAAAAATGGTTTCCCTCTTCATCCCAATCCTCATGTTTTTGCTTGCATCTCCCCTGGTCGGCCCTCAGGCAGAGAGGGCCAAGCACGATAACAAGCGCAAAAGACGAGCGTGCCAAAAAGAACCAAAACATGGCAATAAACTCATCCACCCCACACAGAATGGATAATCTATGCAGACATGCAGGAAAGCAACAGGCAGACACAGGCAGGCAGGCAGACAGGGCGGGCGCACAGGCAATCAGACACAGAGACGCAGGCGGGCAGATCAGACCAGACTTGTTTATTTTTTTGCTTGCCTTTGGTTCGGCTTTTTCCCACACGAGAGGCCACAAAAAAAATGATTCGGTTGGGAGGAGGAGGAGGAGGAGGGGGAGGAGGAGGAGGAGGAGGAAGGTGTGGTACTCGTATAAACGAAGTCTAATCCTCCTTTGTGTCTGTGTATCGTCTACAACAATATCTGTGCTGATGCAAATGCCGTCAGGGCTCTCTCTCTCTCTCTCTCTCTCTCTGTGGCTCCCAGAGACAGAGAGCGTCGAGGAATCAGTCCGTCAAAAATCACATCCTCAATTCGATGGTATATAGCCCCGACTCACAGCAGCAGCGGTCCTCGTGCCTCGTGGCAAGACGGCATGCATGCAGTGGCCTCCATAGCTCTTTCTTCCTGCAACAACATTCAAAGGTCCCAGCCCCAAGTCCCAGCCCCCCTCCCCGGCATTCAATTCTAAATTCGCGGATCCGAGTTCTTGCGATATCTGGCTGTTTATATATGTCTGCTGCTGCTTGCTGCTGCTCTGCTGCTGCTGTGTTGTTTGCTCTACAGGCAGACAGGCAGTATATATATCGTACATACCAGTGAATGAGATAGGAGGCTGAGCTTTGCGCTGCTCACGGCTTGCCGAGCTGCTTGTTCTGCCTATCTATCTGCAGCAGCAGCACCACCACCAACAGCACATAGTAGCAGCAGCAATACAGCAGCAGCAGCAGCAGCTGCAGCAGAGCTGCTGCTACGCAAAGCCGTGCAGCAGTGGCACAGACGAAAAAAGCCGGTCGTCGTCGTGCAAAAAAAAACATTTTTTTGACTCGTACAAACTACTTGGAACCAGGAACCCTGGAAAACTTGAAAGAGAAGTCTGCTCTGTGAATATCTTGGCTGGTGTATGGTGTATACCAATGCATGATGAAGATAAATGGCGTTGACGATGACGACGAGGAAGGCATGGTTTGGTATAAAAAGGTGACAAAACGACTGCTGCTCTGCTGCTGCTGTATGCCGCACTCAAAACACCTGCAAAAAAACAGAAGTTTCGTACTAATTTTCAGAGACAACCAAGAACTCTTCATACAGCACTGCAGCTGCTCAATCACAACTTCCCGCGCGTGTGTGTCTCTCCTTCCTTTCTCTCTTCCCATCCAAAAACCCACCACCACCACCACCACCACCACCACATGGCCACGCCGGCCTTGACCGCGTGTGCGCTTCTCCCACAGCCCACCACTCGCTAGCCGCTACGTAGAGAGATTGCTCACCTCGTCCAGCCGCCTTGCATCTTGCATGGGCTTCTGCTGGCTATCTATGCCGGTGCGGTGTGGTGTGGTGGCTCGGTGTGGCGTGATGGTGATTGTCTATGACCTGCTGCTGCTGGTTGGTGATGATGATGATGATGATGGTGAGTTGATGATCCTGATCTGCTCGTATTGGCGCCTAGGAAGAGCGAATACACGGAGCCTCTTGAGAGCACCAAACAAAATTCACGGCGTCTCCACCGGAATTTTGACCAATCATATCGCGCCAATCAGTTCTTTTTTTTTTGGCGGTGGAAGCTGAGAGGTCCGCCCAATTCTAAAACCTCGTTTCTTTCGGGTGTTTTTTTGTGGGTGCAATCGCGGAGGGATTTAAGGCGCGCCTGTTTTGTTGTTTCTTGTGGAAATTGAGGACGTTGAGTACACTCTTCTCCTCTGTTGTGATGACCGTCAGCAAGCAGCAGCACTGCAGCAGCACCGCACAAGCAGCAGCGTCATCACCAGAAGCATAGCACCAGCACCAGCAGCACTACTAGCCAGCAGCACCAGCATGTGCATGAAGCATAGATAGCATGCAGCAGCAACAGGGTACCATGGTATAGTGCTTGATGTGAGACAAAAGAGAACAACAGAAAATACAAAATACTCAGTCACAGCCCAGGTTCTCTTGTCATAATACTCGCACGAACCTCGCCTGAATGCCTGCCCTGCTGGCCTGCTGGTACGAAGCAAGAAGAATAATTATTGCGGTTCGTCGTATAGGTAGGCGGCAAGGAGCGGGTAGGTGTACATATATATCACGATGAGTACTATAGTACGAGGTACGAGGTATATACGAGGGTACAGCTCACATATTTTGTCAAGGAGCACAAATCGAGACAAATATACCACATAAGAAACACATTTTTTTTTTTGTTATTTTCGGCCAGGCTCGAGTTCTTTTAGGTGGGGCAGGGTGTGTCCTACATTAATGTATAGCGAATGCACAAGTAGTAGACACAAAATGGCCACATTTTTTTTTTTTTTTTCTGTATATGTCAGATGTTTCGTGCATTTTTTCAAAAATTCGTAACTCTCGCGTATTTGTCGCACAGAGTTAGCAAACTACTATTAATATTAATACCACAGGCATGCCACAGGTACTTTTTTTTTTTTTTTTTTCTCCATCCCATTTATTATCTTCGCCCTTCCTTTCTCTCTCCTTCCTACTGTAGTCGTAACTCAGATCCGGGGTCACAAAGTAGGCTCTTCTCCCTCCTCCCCCACTACGGTTCTTGCCTTGCATTTAAATCGCGAGAAGATTTCAGCACTTTCTTCCCTTGTCGACTTGCGTCGGATTCCAGTACTCTGTACGTTAATATTAATAGTATCAACATTGATAGTGCGTACCACAGGTACATAATAACATAATATCATAACAATAATGTACGTAGTTGGCAGGGAGGGGGCACAGAAAAATATATACCATACGTATATATGACCAACCCCCCTCCCCCCCCCCCCCCCCCCCCCCCCCCCCCTCGGAGGGGGGCGAAAACATTAGTTTTGACATGCAGCATACTCCCACGCACAAATAAATGTGGTGCACTGCACCGGTTCAGACATGCACAACGAAGCCTATCTGCACGTTTCCGAGCATCGATTCCTTGCGGGGTGGGGTGTGAGGTATATACATACATTCGGCACTCGGCACTCCAACGCGGTCGGGTTTCACAGAAATCGCGAGGCCGTTCGAGTGGCAGGGGATGCTTGTTATACATCCCCTGCTCACCATATCATAGTGTGGTTACTTACCCTCCCAGCCCCCCCGAAGAGTTGAATCTAAAAAAACGAGTGTTGGCCCAGTTTTTTTGTTTTTGTTCGTCCCTGGTGGTAGTATAACTATGTGAATATTAAGAGTTGTGTTATATCCGTCGCAGGATGAGAGTACTATTATTGATATTTGGGAAAAGTGGGGAGACTGAGCCGGGGGTGGTGGCCGTAGTACTTCTACAGGAGTAGTACAACAGTATCGTATTGTATAGCAGCAATATAATAACCAGTACGTAGTGGGGGTAAATATAAGCACACTCAGAACCAGGCGAACCGTCTCATGCAGTCAGTCAGGTGGCGTAAGGCACGCTTGACCCGCCCCAGATAAACATACACCAGGTATAACAACCTGTCTGCTGTCTGTTGTTGTTGTTGTTGTTGTTGTTGTCTGTACTCTCGTGCACACCAGGTATTATATGATGACAGCCCTACCAACAATAGAACCATCACAACAATCATAACTTAATGCCCACAAGGTTTTCTTCTCGGCCTGTCGTCACGCCTGACCTATGTCACTGCCGCCGCGTCTGTTTGCCGCTACTTGCTGATGTCCTTTTCACAGTGTTGTCTGTCGTACGTAGTACAGCAGGAGTACTACGCAAATAGTACGCCTAGTGGTAGTGGTAGTCAAACAGCAATGCCGTTACTGACTGACAGGCTGTTATGACTGATTACAGATAGTATACGGAGCAGGGGTGGGGGGTAAATTCTGCATACAAAGGTGACTGCGCAATACTGGTAGTGTAGTAGCAGCAGCAGCAGCAGTAGCAGTAGTAGTAGCAGCAGTAGTAGTACTACTACGGGGGACCATAGTACATAGGACCAAACATTGTTAGTGCACATTGTAAAATGTATAGTTTTTTTTGTGTGTGAGATAGGTCCCTATTCACTACGCCCACCCCGCAACAGTACGTAGTAGTAGACTATTAGAAGGAAAAAAGGCGGCAGTAGATAAAGCGGGTTTGCCAGTTCATGCATCTATTGGTATGGTGTACTGTATGTAGTTTATGACGCGCGACACGATAGGGGAAGCAAGTTTTGGCCGAAATAATTATGACTAGCTATTAGTATACCAGGTACTCCTCAAACGGGGAACTATCACCCGGTGTGATATATACATAGTTTGTGTGTGTGAAGGAAAGCCCATTGAGAGTGGGGACAGGAATGTCGAAGCTGGCCATGGCACGCTTCTCCTTCGGTAAAGTTCTTCTTGTTGCTTATTTCATGGTAGAGCTCGATAGGGTACGAGAACGGAGTGCGAAGGTAGGGCTCAGCCAAGTACCAGGCTGATCCCACTCCATGTATCTTCATACATATACGATCTACGGAGGCGTTTCCGTTACTAGCACGTCACGTGATCTCATACTCGAACGTATTTGTCTATCTACTCGCAGTAATACGTATTGCATCTCCTCATAGCTACGTGATACCATCACATGTGGTACAAAACTATCACCCGGTGTGACACCTACCGTAGGCCGTGGGATTGCCCACGGGGTTAGGCCCACATATTTGCTCAAAATCATTTTTGCGTGGCTTACTAATCGTATGGAGCTCCTCAGTGAGGAGGCTCAGAAACATTAGGTGCTACGTATACATGCCGCTATCGTGGTACGCGGCATGTGTCAACCTCGCTAAGAACGAGGCGATGCCTCCGAAATGGCACGTTCCGACGGCGGAAGAGATTTCTCGCTCCTGGCAAGCATCGACGTCCGAATCACGGAAAGACGGGAGGGGTGGTGGTGGTGGTGGGCGCCCCCTATCGGCACCGGAGAGTACGTCGTAGAACGTGCGGTGGCGGGCAGTACAGGACGGAGGCGCAGGTTGCCTTGCGCGTTGCCTCGCAAATACGCCAGGCAAGCAATCGACCGTTCTCATTGCCACCGCATCCCTCGGACAGAGAATCAGCTACCTCGAGCGCATCATGGACACCGACACGTCTCTCGGCGCGTGCCGGAGGGCCGACAACGGGGCACATTGGGCTTATGAACACCTCCTCGAGAGCTCTAACCGGAGCCGCAGGGGCGCGACCGGTCTTCGTGGAGAGATGCTGGAGTGATCGGGCCTGACGACGAGGGCAGGAGGGCTGCGTAAAGTTGTCGTTGGTAGAAGCAAGGACAATGGGCTCTTCCATTGGACGCAGGGTCGGGATACTACCGGAAGTTCTCGCGGGCCTCACCAGCCCTTTTGTGGAGAGCGAGTAAAGGCTGGATCGTCAACCGGCTCGGAAGGAGCTTGCGGGAGATTCGCTACACATGGGGTACCCCAAGAGAAGAGATGGCCGGCATTGGTCCTAAATATTGGCTGGAGTGGGATCTAGGCACAGGTGTGGACGCCACCCCAAGAACTCCAGAAAATGGGTATGCTCGTGGCGCACGACGCAAGGACCACGACCCCGGCCAACGGCAACCACAGTAGGAGAACTGGTTATCCGCGCCCACCACACCATGCACGCCGCTGCCCTGGATCACCTACCCCGAGACACCAAGCCCGTTCGAATCGGACAACCCCCCACTGGGGGGGCAAGAGACGAGAAGCTTGGCCAAGGCCCGGCACAACAGCCTTTCTGGGGCGGGCGCTGCCAACCTTCCTTTGGGCGCGGCCAACGGACTGCACTTCGAGTCATCCCCGCGTCGAAATTCGTGGGATTGGGCATAAGAATGTTGGGGTATCGAGGAGAATGTGGCGCCAACATGCTCCTGTAACGCAGATGCGCGTCACGCAAGGATTTACTTTACATAATCTCGGGGGCGGGGGCACAGGTCACGCAGAACAAGCTGGTGCTTCACGCGATGCCCCCGCACATCGAAGCGGCTTGGAGTTCCCCGGCAGGTGGAACGTGGGAAGCTCTTCACCGCGAACATAAATCTCCGGATGGATGCACGAGTAGTTATCCGAACAGAAGGCCTTCCGAACGCCTCTTCCAGGGAGTTCCACGACAGTTCGATCCTGACCGACGTTGCCCACGCCGACAGGCAAGCTCGGGTACACCTGCGAGGAAACAGTGCTGATCGGGACGAAGCAGCTCTTCGCTGTTTCCGAGGCCCTCAGGCGCCAACTCTTGCGCTCGCCCAGGATGAACTGTTTTTCCGACGAGCGGAGTTACAAACTTGCCACATTCGCGGCGGAAAATTCACACGTCGGGCTAACCATGATCTAGACCATTTAGTTCCTCACCTGCCGCTGTGAGAGGTTGTGCGGGGTCCGCATAGTACAGATCCGCCCCAGGAAACATGGTCTACAGTAGATCATGCAGATTGTACCACCCGACGGCATGAGCTAGATCATACAAGATCGGGAATAGATATGCCTTGCAATAGTTAGATCATGAGGTGGGAGTCGATGATCTGTTAGTGATCTGTCCGAGGTGCGAAAACTTTGGACGCCTCGGGGTAGAGGGCAGCGTCTTCATCGACCGGCTAAGAGGCAGCGTTGGGGGGACGGGGGCATGAGCTAGATCATACAAGATCGGGAATAGATAGGCCTTGCAATAGTTAAATCATGAGGTGGGAGTCGATGATCTGTCGGTGATCTGTCCGAGGTGCGAAAACTTTGGACGCCTCGGGGTAGAGGGCAGCGTCTTCATCGACCGGCTAGGAGGCAGCGTTGGGGGGGGGGGTCGTGGGGTGGTTGGTGAGTAAATGGCGAGGGAAAAGGTGTTGAGGGAACGCCGGTTGCATGTCGTCTCGGTGGCCACCCAGGTCACCATCTCGCGGAGGGTGTTCCGCTTTAAACTCCAGCAACGGTCTCATCAAGAGGCCAGAAATATCAGGGAGGGAGGGCTTTAAACTTCAGCTACGGTATCATCAAGAGGCCAGAAAGTACAAGGGGGGGGGGCGGGGGCGACAAAACTCACACCCATCGCGTGGGGATCGAGCCTGAGCGGGGGCTAGACTCGTCGACTGCATTTCCTTGTTTGCTTTCCCTGGGTTTTCTTCTCGTTTACGTACGTAGCTGTGTTGATTAAACACCGATGTCGAAATATGTCGCACATTTTCGGATGGTGAGTTTGACGCGTGCTACGATAGAGATAGGTATACCTTATTTTGGCTGAAACGTTTTCGGAATGACCTAGTAAAGGCTTCTTAACCCAAAATTGTCGGAATCTCATTTTTGTGTCGCATTATTTTTTTATTTCATACTTGGGGCCATGGGATTGTTCATCAGGTATTTTAGCACTTTTATTTTCCTCTAAAATCAGTTTTTTACTTACTATTAGTATAGAGCTCCTTAAGTGACCACCCTCAGAAGGCAGAAACATGGTGCATCACCTCTACCGTAGCATGCGTCATTTCAAGAGTTTATAGATAATAATACATACGGTATACAGCTATATAGCTGCTGGAGCGTCTCCTCACGTCATACCTGGTTATATGGTATCAACACGTAGATGTATGCGCTCTATAAACCTGGCTCTCTGTTATTCTTGTTGTTTCACGTATATCTCGTATGACAATTACTATATTTGTTTGCCATCCAACAATAACGTACCGAAAGTGCGAACGGCGCCCGCGAACGGCAAACCCAAATATCGAAAGGCGTTGATACAGGGGACGGAACGCTACCATCCCCTTGCAGCGAAAAATAGAGGGTTTCCAGTATGTAACCAGTATGTAAGGAAGGCATTTCCCATCAGGGGCTATTTTAAAAATTCCGCAAACGGCGCGTGGGTTTGCGAACGCGAGCATACGTGCAACACGCAACATGCACGGTATTGTGTGTTTCGGTATTAAAAACGCCACGAAAAAACAACAATGCCTGAACAACCTTCAACGGCAGGTATCACCATACAACAATGAAGGTTGAAGAAGTATGGCATCGTCTCATGATTTACTCGCAGTTTGTTGAGGATGCTGCTTGCTGCTTGCTGTGTGCTGCACACCCGGACATGGAAAAAAATGCCACACAACCTACAGAAGTGCCTCACGCAGCAACAACTGACTGATTGCTGCTTATGCGGTACACATTATGCTGCCAAGTACGTACTACCAGGTACCGTATATGACACCTGGCCCGTCTGGACAGTATCACAGGTGGTGCCACGCAACAACAAGATACTATTATTACTAAGAATGTCACAATATGTTTTTCTGATGTGACGAAATTTTGATGATGATGATGATGGTGATGTGGTATTTGCTAGAGACACCTGGTTACACGGAGCGAGGTCCTAGACTCTATCTATCGTTGGCTGGGTTGTAGTGCGAGGCCAAAAATATTGGATATCGGGAAACTTAAGGGAGGAAGGAGAGGTGAATATGGCTGACTGCTGATAAGTTAATCGGACGCGGAAGCAGAACACACAGCCAAAAAACGAACGAAGATTAATGGGTCTGGTGGTGGCAGTTGATCAGACGAGGAAACAGAGCACACAACTAAAGAACCAACGAAGATTTATTAATCTGCTGGTGGTGGTACGTACCTGGTACAGTATTTTAGTACGAGATGACCCGGGCGGCCATCACCATAACCCATCCACTTCATTAGTCTACCCCCAACGCAAAAAGAGTAACATGCCTAATAAAATGCATACCAAGTACAGTATACATATTATTACTGGTATTATGTTAATAGCCATCTGATAAATGTCCAGCATGAACTTCAACATCGATCACTCCTAAACATTCCCAGAAAAAAGAAAACCAAGGGGAACCAGAGAAAGAAAAGCAATGCACCGAATTCCAACTCCCTGCTGTACCTTCGGCCGGCTTAACATCAATCCACTTCACTCACTGCCCTTGCTCCGCCCACATATAACAAAACATTGTGCGGTACAGCCCTGTAAAGGCCCAGGATTGTTCCTGCAGGGTTACAATCGATGTCCACTATGATTTCGCGTGATGATCTCCATACGTAGTGTCCTTGCAGCGTGCCGGTAGTTTTTTCCACCGCTCGCTCCGAGTTTTGTGACCAAGTTTTAGTCTGCTCCGTCATTCAACCCTCATATTGTCACTCTATCCTGTTAGTCGCACGTATGGTTTTCATTTTTTTCCGTCCTGCCCGCGCCCCCCCGCTTGTTACCGGGGGTGCTTCCCATTTCCCGGTATTTTCGACTCGACGAACACCGCACGGCGCTTCGCGCTTGGTGCAAGCAATGCTCAACCTGGTCGGTGAAAGCCCGACGTGCTCCGTCCAAGCATTGTAGGGGTGCGAGGGCCTACGACCAAACGGCTACGGCCATATATGGCATGAGTACCCCCCCCCCCCCCTCCGTCCCGGCATTGTAGGGGTGCGAGGGTCTATGGTCATACGACTATAGCCATGCATGAAAATGAAGTACCCCCCCCCCTGCTGGAGATGTAGCGGTGGCTAGTGCCCTTGGTCTTTTTTACTTCATTGTCATTCCGCCCGCCCCTCTCTCCCTGAAGATGTGGCAATGGCGTGTTTTATTCTGTTTTGAATAATAAAGTTTTTGCCCCGCCATCTCCCGCTGGGGCTGTAGCGGAATTTTTTCGGTACCTGACATTTTTCAAGCTCCCTTGTGAGTGGGCTTGGTTTCCTTTTTCTCTGATTGGCTTTCCTTCGGGAGACTTTGTAGTCTCGCAAGGTAGATGTATGGGAGTGACTTTTGAGGAGCCGCATTTTCGATTTGTGTTCTGTGTATTTCGTGGAACCGGTGCCTCCCCGAACCTTCCGTGTTTCTGCTTATATACCGTGTTTCTGCTTATATATGATCTGTCAGGGTGGCTAGTGTTACGGTGTTGCCCTGGAACGCCTCTAACGGCCCCAATTTTCAGGAATATGGGGAAAGGATCGTGTATTACTTGGAAGGTCTTTTTTTTAGGAGCATTGGGAAAGGATAGTGTGTTACTTGGAAGGTCTACATGTACAAGGAACAGGGGTGTAGGACGGGGCAAGATCCCTTGTCCCCCCTTTTTTCAGACCATCTCTCCGCACGAACTTTTTGAATGCGACAAAAGCTCCGCTAACGAAGCACAAGTGAGTGCCAACGCGGGACCTGCTGATTAGGAACTCCTGGAAGGCGTGTGTGTCCCAGGGAATGCCTTGCCAAAAAAAGGCACGGACGTCTGGAATGCTTCTTTGGTGATTGGCGTTAAAAGCTCGTGCTGCACATTTTCGGATGCCAAACAATATCATAATTAAAACATGCATACCAGGCCTATATTTAATGTATGATCGATATACGCAGTATACACTTAGGGCCCGTTTTAACGAAGAAGAAAAAATTCAATTTGGATTTTTTTTTATTCAAATCCGCTTTTCATTGGTCAACACACGCACCAGCACCAAATATTAGGATCTTGGGGCATAAAAATTGGTGCTGGTGCGTGTGTTGACCAATGAAAAGCGAATTTTTATTTTTATTTTTCCAAATTGAATTTATTTTATACTCGTTAATACGGGCCCTTAGGGCTGAATCTTACGCGGATCATATTTATTTGCTGTCGACTTTTGCGTTTTCAGTCAATTGCAGATGTTTCACGCCCGGAGAGTGAGGGAGTCATCCGTGCGAACACAGCCAAAACCACCACCACCACCACCACCATCTCCACTCCCTGTCTAATTGTTATTACTATTGGCATTGCTTTTGCCATCCGGCAGTGTGCAGCAGCATGAGCTTCAGCGTTGGCCACTCAGAAACGTTCCCCGAAGGAAGAAAACCACGGGAAACCACCAAAACAAAAATTGGTGCGGTAGTCGACTACTGCTGTAAGTTGTTGTCTTGTCTTGTCCACGGGATCACGCGGGCGGCATACAAACAACGGCATCTACAGAAAAGTTTTGTCGGGGGTGCCCGCGTTCGCGGCGGCAGCAGCAGCAGCACCAGCAGCAGGAGACATTTAGCGCAAGATGCCCAAGAGGGAGAAAGAGGAACGCCACTGTGTCGTGTGAGCCGTCACTAGTGGAATTTTCGCAAACGGGCAGTGAGAGTGGTCGGCACGTCATAAACCCTTTTTTCTACTATTTTATTGCTGAAAAACAACAGTTACACTAATTCCAAGTAGTTTTCCCTTACGAAAACGCGGGTGCACTTTTTACGGATGCAAGCTCATCCGCCGCGAATTTCCGGTCCACGCCAAGAAGCAAAAAGGCGAAAAGACACGAGGAAAGGGCGGTGCGTTGACCTCCCGCACAACACGCAAGATAACACCCCCCCCCCGCGGTCAATTTCCGGGTCGACTTTCTCCCAACCGAGGTTAATTTCCAGGCCAACTTTCTTCCAACCACGTGGAGCATCCACATAGATGGCGGCTATGGGAAGGTATCTCGTCGAGATGTTGCCATAGACGCATCGCTCGGCGGTCACGCTCTCCCCGTTGTCGTGAAAGTCAGCTTCGACATTCGTGCGAGGGGGTGTGTTATCTTATCACCCCGGGTGATACGGTAACCCTATACCGGTAGATGTAAAACGTCCGAGGGGGTGTGTTATCTAAGGAATCTCTATACTGGTATATGTAAACGTCCTAGGGGGTGTGTTATCTTATTAACCGGGTGATACGGCAACCCTATACCGGTATATGTAAAACGTCCGAGGGGGTGTGTTATCTTATCACCCCGGGTGATACGGTAACCCTATACTGGTATATGTAAACGTCCGAGGGGGTGTGTTATCTTATCACCCCGGGTGATACGGTAACCCTATACTGGTATATGTAAACGTCCGAGGGGGTGTGTTATCTTATCACCCGGGTGATGCGGTAACCCTATACTGGTATATGTAAACGTCCGAGGGGTGTGTTATCTTATCACCCCGGGTGATACGGTAACCCTATACTGGTAGATGTAGAACGTCCGAGGGTGTGTGTTATCTTATCACTCGGGTGATACGGTTTGTGCCTCATATAGGAGGAGTCTCAATGGATCCACTGTTGCCCAATACCGTCTGTCGTTGGTGCCGCCCCGACAGTTTGTCGGTTTAAAAATTAAAAGCCCTGAATTATGGTCAAATTTGGCGTTCGGGCCACAGTAAAAACAAACAACGTTTTTGCGTGCTCTCGCGATTAACGGGGTCGCGCCACCGTAGGGTCTGCAATTAGGGGTTGCACTTTCGTTTAGCCCATGAGTTTCTCACTGATGCAGCCCCTCAACCATTGCATCAACCAATGCAACTGAAGATATCTCCCCTACTATTGGTGGATCCGATGTATCTTTTTTACTATTTTCCGTTCGATATTCATCTAGAGCATCTATTAATAGATCATGTAGTTTCCTCACCTGCCGCTGTGAGAGGTTATGCAGGATCTGCATACGAGTAGTACATATAAAAACCCAGGAAACATGTCCTAGATCATGCAGAATTATACGGCTCCCACCCGGAAACATGATCTAGATCCTACAGATCAGGTGCCCATCTGCCCTCAAAGACCTAGATCATCAAGTGGGAGTGATCTACTGTATATTATCTGTATTATCTGTATGATCTGTACGATCTGTGCACTTTTCTCCGAAGGTCGATTGTCGAGTGAGGTATGTATGCCCCATAACCGAGGAGCCTCAAGAACTTCAGGTGCTATGTACCCCTACGGCTGCACGCGTCTGACACACATCTGACAGACGACGATCTAGATCATCTACAGATCCTATATTTTCCGTTACTATGAGATCTGCTGTGCAAGAAGAGCTGTATCATACAGATCCTACCCTGCAAACACGCGCGCAAGATTCGTGTCATACAGATAGACCCCACCCGGGAAACACAATGTAGGTCGTGCAGATCATCTGAATCAAACGGTATATTTAGGAATGACACGAAATATGTAGATCATGATATGGGGGTTTTATTATTTAAGGTAGCGGTATATGTACCCCGAAATATCTACACACTGAACTATAGGGATATGACCCGTCTGAGGCTTGACCCAGTTTTGTCGTTGAGCGAACTTTGGAAACTCCGCAACTTTGGCGTTTTGTTTTTGTTTCCACGCACAACTATAGTTCTTCCCTCCTGCTCTCCTGCCCCCCCCTTACGTCTACCGTATAACGCTTGAGATAACACCCCCCCCCTGGGATAAATTTCGTAGCCAAATTTCCCCAAAAGCAGGGGGGGCACACACTGCGTAAACGGTCGCTTTGGAAATATGTGGTCGAGATCTGTCCACAGGAAGATCGCTCCGCACTTTCACGCTTTCCGTTGTCCAGGAACACGCTTTCCGTTGTCCAGAAAATCATCTTGAAGGAAAATTCGTTCGAGGGGGTGTGCTATTTTATCACCCGGGTGATACGGCAACCCTATACTGGTATATGTAACGTCCGAAGGGGTGTGGTATACTATCACCCCCGGGTGATACGGCAACCCTATACTGGTATATGTAGCGTCCGAGGGGGTGTGCTATCTTATCACCCCCGGGTGATACGGTAACCCTATACTGGTAGATGTACACATCCGAGGGGGTGTGTTATCTTATCACCCGGGTGATACGGTAACCCTATACTGGTATATGTAAACGTCCAAGGAGGTGTGTTATCTTATCACCCCCGGGTGATGCGGTAAGCCTATACTGGTATATGTAAACGTCCGATGGTATATGTAAACGTCCGAGGGGGTGAGTTATCTTATCACCCGGGTGTTACACGGTATTTCGTGGCTCCTATTAAGAATTCCACACACCTGACAGATCAGACCCCCACTTAATTGTTCGCATATGTTAGGGCAGATAGATCCCTGATTTATTAGTCTATGATCTGAATGATCTAGATCATGCTGCCGGGTGAGAGCCGTATGATCTGTATGATCTGTCACACATTGCCTGTATTAGATCCGTGTTCCACCGACCCCCATGCACGGCATCTCATACCGGTAGGCGCAGGATCTAGATGATCTGCAGTATATCGTGATTTTTGTCCGATGTGTGAATATGAATACCTTTCCGTTTCCATGACTCCGACGCCGAATAGAATCCTTACCCCGAAAGGGTCCCTCCCCGTGAGCGCTCGCGTGACTCTTCCTGGCCCAGCAATTATGCCGCTCATCGTTTGCTGGGCCATAACCTGTGTCTCCCTTCGGTTCCTCCCTGGCTCATTGTTTGTGCAGCTATTACGGGGGACCACATAACAAACAGGACCTACGGTACACACCAAAACCTACCAAATAGATATTTCCCTATTTTTTCTAGAAATAGTTGGTCAGTTTTACGATGGTCCCCCGAAATAATCGTTTCCCCCTGATAGTGAGGACGTGTCTTAACATATTATGACCTCGTTGGAACGAGTGGAATGGAACGAGACTGTTCGTGGTCATCCGTCCCATTCCAACGTTCCAACCTGTTTGTGTCCGATGTGAACGGGCGAAGTCTGGGCACGCCCCGAACGTAAAAGGCCCCAATTGACCTCTTGCGGCGGACTCCAACTGAGTTTTTTTGCGGCGGGACCACGCCGTTCGACACTTCCAGCACCAATCAACTGCCGTCAATCTCGTTCCAAGTGGGCCGTTTGGTCCTTTTAAACAAGGATTGCTGTTTTGACCAAAGATGTCGGGAGACAAGTCAATGCCAAGCTGTCTGTCTGTCAAGGCTGTCTGTCAAGGCAAATTCAACTGTCTAGACACATGTCCCCTACCCCCCTGGCAGAAAAAGCCTCCCAATATGCATGGAAAACCCTGTTTTTTTTGTGCGGCTATTTTACTCGGTTTGATATGAGCTAATTTCAAATCATCGATATTCTGCAGTTCAATTCCACTACTTTCTGTAGATCGGACTCGGAAATGTAGCAAAATGCCGAAAAAAACAAAATACAGGAAAACACATTATTGTCCGGCGTTTCTGAAAGAGCGGGGATTTTTCATAGCGTCCCCTGTTTTCTGCTGTCAAGGCTGTCTGTCAAGGAATTTGCCTTGACGCTGTCTGTCAAGGGGTGAAAGTGCTGTCTCCCGACATCTTTGGTTTTGACACATCCGCTTCCTCTTTACAAAAATACGGACAGGGGGGAACGCTTGGAATCTGTTCGATTTAGTTAACCAATTAACAGCAATTCTTTGTGTGGGGACCATTCCGTTCCATGCGTTCCAAGCGTTCCAATGCTTTTTAGAGGAAGTTAAGACGCGCCCTGGTGAGGATGGATATCCTGTCAGACTGCTTACCGTATAGAGCCGTTGAGTTCGCGCAGGGGGGTGCGATCTCTGCGCTCGTTTCCTCGTCAACGGTAAGGAAGGGTGCTATCAAAGTCAAACGTTACATTTTCGGAAGGCTCTCTCGACCACATGTTTCGAAAAAACGCCTTGTTCTTTCTTGGCAAACCCTTCTTCCCTTTCTGGAAAAAAATCGAGTGCTGAGAAAACGATCGATCGCATCTCTGAGCGAAGTTAACCCTTTTTACGGTAATCAGCACCTGGTACCGTATGGATCTGCCACCAAGAACTACCTAAATATGAGCACGCCTTCAAACTTGAAACCCGTACAGTAGGGGGCCCCGTATAAGGCAGCACGAACAAGGCGGCTGCTCGATACAAGGCGGTCAAAATCGGCGGTCATGACCGGACAAGGCAGCACGCACAAGGCGGCCGCTCGATATAAGGCGGTCACAATCGGCCGTCATGACCGGACAAGGCAGCACGAATAAGGCGGCCGCTCGATACAAGGCGGTCGAAATCGGCGATCATGACCGGTCAAGGCAGCCCGAATAAGGCGGTCAGCCCGATATACGGCGGTCAAAATCGGTCGTCATGAGCGGACAATTGCACTCACGTGATGGAATGAATAAGGCGGCCGCTCGATACAAGGCGGTCAATATCTCGGTGCACTATACCGCCTTATATAGGCCCCACTACTGAAGCATGCTACGGTAGCCTGTATACAGGTGCACCGTGTTTTTGCCTTATAAGGGTGGTCACTTGAGGAGCTCCACACCTTACCCAAAAACTGATTTTTGAGGGAAATAAAAGTGCTACCCGATAAGGAATCCCATACCCCAAGTATGAAACGGAAAAAAATCGCCAGCGCAATAATGGAATTCCGACATTTTTGGGTTCAGGAGCCCCGCCATCTACCTTTTTTTCCCTCCAAAAAGCGCTATCTCTATCGTAGCACGCGTCTACTGTATTGAGGTATCATCCTTGAGCATCCTTGAGCATAGGAGGCTATTAGACACCACTCCAGACGGAAATACCAGGATCGTTCGGTATTCAAATTTATATCCCAAGTTATCTTACATTTCCGTCAAGAGTGGAAGGTTTGAGTGCATCGCTCGCTACTGAGCACGATCTCTCAATCCAAACTTCTTAGCTTCCCCCCCCCAAAAACTGTAGGGCCTTGCGTTCTTAATATAATACGAAGTACAGTGTTTTTAAATACTATTCGTGGTCTTGTAGAGCATTGTATCAGGCTATCCGACGCATGCTACGCTGTAGGTGCCCATGTGCACCATGTTATTTCCGAGGCTCCTACCTTGGGTAGCTCTCTAAACCTTAGCAAAAAAAAAACGTTTTTGAGAGTGCAAGCCGACGAACAATCCCATGGCCTACGTAGGTAAAAAAGTTAAAAAGTATTCCAAACGATTTCGGGTTAACCCCTTAAGAACCGGTCCCCCGTTTTGGGGACAAACTACTTAGAATTAGTGAAGGTTTTTTTTTTCAGTCCAATATGGGTTAAGGAGCCTCCCGTCATTCTGTAAAAAAAAATTCAGCCGAAAAGTGCTACTACTGTACCTCTATCGTAGCACGCCTCAAGCCTTCTCACGAACCCCCTCGCCGTGCGTCCACCTTTTTGGCGTTTCGAGGCAAGCCACTCTGCAACCTTCGGTGGGCATTTGTGAGGTTAAGGGTATGGGAAACCAGAGCATCCCTTGCCAGGTTTGCCCATTGAACAGGTACTCGTTGGTGCTGACCTGTGTTGTTTGCTTAGAGATAGAAGAAGATAAGCTTTATCCCTTTTTCCCACGATGAAAGACTGAACGGCTGAAGGCTCGAGTTGCCTCGCCCTGGAAACCCCTGGTTTCTATCTAAGATACGCCTTCCAAGTACTACATACCAATACGATTCTTATACCTGTTACCAGGTATTTCCCGGCGTTTCCACATCATTCCAGAAATACCATAACACCTAATTGCTTCGGGGATCTGCAACCGCGTTGTTGTCGCCATCGCCATCGCTAGAACACCCAATATAGATGTCGAGTATCTATGTTTTCGACCGCCGGGTGCCTGTGGCTGAGCGCAAGCCTATGCCCCCTCCCGCCTCCTCCCGCGCTGGTGCAGATATGTGTTGCTTGTTGTTATGGTATTGCCCTGGACAGCCTGTAAAAAGGCCCAGGGCCTACACAATAGGCAAAATGCTTGCTTAATAGGAAAACCTTTTGGGGATACGTGTGTTCCTAGCGTTAGGACAGCAGTACCTGGACACACACGCGCGTGCTCCAAGCTATCATACCGGGGGTGGGCTACGAATATCTCGCGAGACGACGGTCGTTGCGGGTCTTGGCGTCGTACTGCCCGTTCCCACACATTCTTCCGACAGTTCTCTCCCCCCCTCCCCTGCTTTGTCCCGGCATTGTAGGGATGCGAGGGTTTATGGTCATACGACTTCTGTCATGCATGAAAATGAAGTACACCCCCCCCCCAGGAAGACACCAAACATTAAATTAACTCATTGAAGCTGTCATCCATATGCAAGTCCGCCTCACAAGCGGTTCTTAGTAGGATGCAGCTCACCCTTCATGCGACTCGCCCAACACCTCACGGCGCTTCGCGCTTGGTGCTAGCAATGTCTGTCTGATCGGTGAAAACCCGACAGCTCCGTCCCGGCATTGTAGGGATGCGAGGGTCTATGGTCATACGACTACGGCCATGCATGAATGAAGTACACTCCCCCTTCCAAAGAAGGCGAAACAGGAAGGGATAGGATTAGCAAAAAGTTTCTTTGTAATATATGGAAACAACGTAATGAGCGCCCAATTTGGAGGTGTCTCTATAGGATAGGAACGGTGCTCCGTCTCGAAAGGGATGCGTGGCAATGGTCAAAGACTAGGCAAGCAACAAATGAGTACGCCCCCCCCGCCCCTCGAGAACGGCACTTACGTACGCTTCTTCTCGAGATCATAAATCAACCAACTACGTAGTGTTCCTACCCCGCCAACGACGACAGTTTCGTTTTTTTCTAAAAGCAGGCCATCCGCATTTTTTGTTTTTGACTAACGACCTTGCCAAATTTCACTTTCCTAATCTCAGACGACCAGGCAGCGGGAAAGTTTAGTTCCACGCAGTGACAACGGAATTTTCCCCTATGGCGTACAGGAAAACGGGCATTTTTTTCATCAACGTAAGCCCAAAATGGACCGAAACAAGTAAGCAATTGGACACCTATAATAGAAAGGCCGATTTGACGTTTTGATTTGTTGAAACGCTTTCAATATCGCGACCAATGGTTAAAAAATGTGCTATTCGTAGTGTCCTCTATTAATAGTATGCCGACTTAAGGGTTAAATGTAGCCATATACGAATATGGCTACGGTATGGTGCAGGAATTCACTAAACGTTCATGATAATACGTCTATGTGTCTTATGTTTTCTCCGTTTTTGTCCTACGTAGGATGAAAACGCCTACCCAAGTTCCAACATCTGGCGATGTACGACTCACATTCTAAAACAAGCGTCAGCGATGTCTTCCCCTTATCGATGCGATCATGAGGTACTGTAAACCAGTGGTACCTTGTATAAAATATTGTATGTACCTATACGTATGTAGTGTCCAATGCTCCAATACGAAGTATATATATGTCACCATTCATGACAAAATATATCATACCTGGTGCCATGTACCAAAACATTGACTGAACTGTGCTTACACCGTGTATAATATGCGCGACTTGCTTGCAGTTTGGACTGCCCTATATAGCCTCATTTCGAGGCAAATGCGTCGGTTGGCGGCACTCTTGCCCTTTACCGGACAGCAGCCACAAGGCTCCCTGACTGACAGCCGTCCTTGACGTGCATCCGTCCTTGACGGGGTGACGGATAGCCGTCAAGCCGTCAAGGATCCTTGACGGAAAGCCGTCAAGGAGCTGCCCATTCTAAAGCTAGTATATCGAGCCCACAGAGTCCTTGATGGGCCGAAACTACGTGCCGTCACAAGGGTCCTTGACGGGCAGCAGCAAAGGCCCCTTGACGAATAGCCGTCCACGCGTGCTATGATACGATCGAGGTAGAGAAGAAGGAGGGAGGAAGGACAACAAATGGAGTATTGCGGATAAAGCTTAGCGGGAAGTAGGCGTAAAAGGACGTTAGACTTTGCGCATAGGTTTCCTTTATTTCCGTGGTTTGTTGCTTTCGAGAATGTTATGAGTGATCAACGTTGAAGCTCGTGCTGCGTATTCTTTTCCCTCTTTCGCTAAATTAATTAATTATACCCCCCCATACCACGAACAACCTACCTATACCCGTACTGTGCTCAGAGCTTGTTATAATATATATATATTAGTATACAGCAGTACTACTCAACAGCAGGCTTACATGAAGGTTATTGTCGGATGGCAGAGATGATAATAATAGAGGTAGGTAGCACTTTAAGGCTGATTTTGTTTCTGAACGATCTGGCACTCCTTAGCCAAAAATCGTCGGTCTTTTTTCAGTCTTGCGTGTTGCAATATTTTTGATTGCATAGCAGTTAGGTCATGGGGTTATCCATCGGGTATACGTATATAGCAACTATGAATACTATTATTTTCCTCCAAAATTATAGGTTTTGGGTGAGGCATCGAGCTCCTCAATTGACCAAACCCTCAGCAAAAGAATGGTGCACCTCTATATACCGTAGCATCCGTTCCGTCAAGGAACTGCCCATACTAAAACTAATATATCAAGTCTAAAGAGTCCTTGACGGGCCAAAACTAGACCGTCAACCGGCATCTTTGTTACGAGGTGTGTGTGTGGGGTCCAAGTCTGTACGTATAGACTTGGTATTACTTTATCACTAATAATGAGTATTAAGCTTGCCTCCCTACAATGTCCAGCGCGATCTTCAACGTTGATCACTCTAAACCCTTCCCTGGAAGAAGAAAGCCCAAGGGGCGCCAAATAAGAAGGCAACCTGTGCACAAAAGTCTATATAACTCTTCTTCTGTACAGCAGTACCTATCGGTAGTTTCGGGTTAACCTCGACCGCTATCTACGTGACAGGCAGTTGATTTGTTCTTGTCAGTAGCTCGCATAAATATGCTCGAACAAAGTTTGCCGCCGTTTTTTCCCTGCTCGTTTTATTCCAGTTTTTTTTTAGAGCTACGGTACATCTTTCGATCCACGTATATGATGCCGGTATTACTTTTAGGCAATCGTTCCGATCGATCGAGGCACATGGGCGCATTCTGGCATTATATTGTTCTTCATTGGGCCAGCAGCCGCTACTTGCTGCTCTCGTTTTTATATACCAGGTATACGACTCTTTAAGGCGGGCTGCTATACTGAGATGCCAGGTATTATACATATAATATGACCCTCCGCGCAACACCGCTGGGCCCGCATCTATCTATTGATATGGCTCTCTGGGGGAAGACTCACACTCAGCTAGCAAAGATGAGCTTCGACGAAATCCTCGAGCTCACAGCTGTTGTTGTTTTTAATTTTTTAATACATACTACTCGTATAATATTTCGTGGATAAGTATCATGATCGTCGAGTGTTCGACGAGTTGAATATTAATATCGAATCTATAATATCTACCAGGTACATCAAGCTGGTACCTACACCAGGGGTATGATTAGGACTCCAGCGAGTGGTGCGCGATTTTTTACGTAGGTGCGCAGTTTTACTCAAAATATGCCTTTCATTCGCTCTTCTAACGTACCCTATTGCAGGCGGAAAACCATATTTTCCTCCATGTTTGTGAGCCTTTGAAGCCTTGTTTCATCCTCGGACAGAGAAAAACGTCATAAGTTTGGAGTTAGCTCCCTAACAAAGGAAAGACACAAAGAAATTCAGGAAATCCAGCATGAAACTGTCGAAAAGATCACCCGAAAGGCACCAAAAAAGTTTCCCCTGCGGCGAAAACAGACCCAAAACATTTTTCGCCTCGAACGGCGAAAACAGACCCAAACACAATTATCCACCTTTTTCGTCGCATTAAACCCCGCACAGTCATTCAGGCCTGCGGCCAAAAAAGGTGCGGGGGGCGAAAACGGATGTGCACCAAGCCGCACATCTGCTTTTTTTTTTGTGGTGCGCTTGCACCGGTTCATCAGGAAAACGGTCACCAGCGCAACATTTCACCGCCAAATTACAACCCTGATCTACATATATACACACAGCTAGCCCAGTACATCATGTCTACCACGTGCCAGGTAGAAGATAGAAGCTGCACAAAAACCGTACCTGGTATAATATGAGCTACAATACAATACAAACTAAATTGTGTTAACCGAGATATTTTACAATCCGAGTTAAATGTGTCGTTTTGGGCGCATCGAAACCTCTTTTGGCCTTAACATATTAGTTTTAGTGTACTGTAGAGGCGCAGTCAGTGAAGAGGTAAACGCAATCTCGTACGGAGCATAGTGTATTTATTTGTGCAGCGAACGAGAGAGTACCATAATAAGTTAGCGCTTTTTTTCACCAGTTTTATGATAAACTACGATGTCAACCCCCCTCCGGCGTGAGGTTCGCCGCAGGCTGTACGATATATACCTCCACGGCAAAACCTATCCCACACTGTTTCAGTAGTTTGTCCTCAAAAATGCGAGTGAGTGAGTGAGTAAACAAAATAGCCCACACTAGTTCCAAGTAGGCTGTCCCCAACATGTGGGCGCGGTTCATGACGGGGCCAAGGCAAATAGGTAAGGCTCGCCACAGGCCACAGGCGAAAACGACTGGGGTAAAAGGAGCGTGTACCATGATATGGTAAAAGCCGGATGCCCACGCTCAACTCAGGACCAGCATTGCTGAAGCACCCGGGTGAGATGTGTACCCTCCTCCGCCGATACAACAGATATATAAGTTAATTAGTTGACCAGAGAGCTGTCGTGGGGAGTGCTGCTGCGCGCGATGACGTGCAGCAACAAGTAGCAGCATCCGTTATACCCCAAGATCCATATCCACCTAGGAAACCCGGGGACGTAACCCGGATTTCCCCTGAGGATGCACAGCTCGTGCTTTACCATGCACCATACCGGTAAACCCTTTTGGGAGTCAGGTACAGCGGCCAAAAAGGTTACTGGTACTCGTACACAAGCGAATGTGTGCGGACTTTTTTTCAACCGTATACTACAGGTACCAGTTTGACCGTGGAGCAGAACGAGCAGTATCATGCTGCGTGCGTGTCGTACAACTCGTTCACGCATCGGATAGATCACGACCTAGACAATCTAGATCCTAAATCTGCCGTTATGGTATGGTGTGCAAGATTCGCATCATACAGATCCCACCCATCAAACCTTTATTTATGCAAACGCCATATCATACAATCACCCCGCAAACACGATCCAGATGGCGCAGATCATGTGAATCAGGGATTAATCTACCCCGAAAGATCTAGATAATGAAATCGGGATCTGATCTATCTGATCTATGCACTCTTTGTCTTATCGCAGATCGGACCCTAAATGTATACCAGGTAATCCCCTAACAACCAAGCCGCCTGGATTATTTCATGCGGCTGATGCTAAAATTCTCACCATCTTTTTTCGTCTGTTAGTTGTACGCGTTTCTCTCTCAAGGCCCAATATAAAGGATTGCCTACTATGGCACGTACTGCATGTCTAGTCTAGTCATAGGGGTTGTTGATTGGGTTGCGAACATATTTTTTCTCAAACACGGATTTCAGGTAAGGTAAAAAGCTCCTCTGAGTGACAAACTTGGAAACAAAATAGCTGACCTCCCTACCGTATAGCAGTACTTTATGTTTTTCATGCCATACCTCTCACCAGGCTCTATACATCTACCCGATCTACCAGATCTAAGACAGCAATAAAGACCCACCTCGACAACTCGACAAAGCAGCATGGGTGGGTCGTCACCGTTCGGGAGCGTCATAAACAGTAAGGCGATTTTATTCAAACGAGGCTCATAACGTGTTGGAATGTGATTCGAACGAGGGTCATAACCTGTTGCATTGTGATCCGAACGAGGCTCATAACCTGATGGATTGAGATTCGAACGATGCTCACAACCTGTTGGAATATAAGTCGAACGAGACTTCTACCCTGTTGGAATGTGAGCCTAACGAGGCTCATATCCTGTTGGAATGTGATTCGAAATAGGCTCATGATATTTTGGAATGTGAGGCTCCTAACCTGTTGGAATGTGAGTCGAACGAGGCTCCTAACCTGTTGGAACGCGATTTGAACCAGCTCATAACCTGTCGGAATGTGAGTCGAACAAGGCTCATACCTTCTTGTAATGTGATTTGAACGAGGCTCATAACCTGTTAGAATGTGTTTTGGACAAGGCTCAGAACCTGTTGGAATATGATTCGAACGAGGTTCATAACCTGTTGGAATGTGATTCGAACGAGGCTCATAACCTGTTGGAACGTGCTTCGAAAAAGGCTCACAACCTGTTGGAATGTTATTCGAACGAGGCTCATAAAATCTGCTGGAATGTGATTCGAACGAGGCTCATAACCTGTCGGGGTGTTATGTCGTAGGGCTGGCATTCGGCAAGAGACTTGCAGAGATGACCGAATGATTGTGAACACTCACTTGGGTTGTTCAAAGAGGACATAAGAGACATATATATATGCAGGGTGGGAAAACAGCAGATATGTATACAGGGTTATACAGGGTAAGAGAACATAATATATACATACATGGTAAGATACCATAGTATACGTATAAAGGGGCGCTTATGTGGCCTCAAAAGAGCAGAATGATACAGGGGAGTTGGGAGAGTAGAGTCGAGGGGGGCGTAACCCTTGCTCGATCACCCCGATAAGTGCACCATAACTACAAAAATGAAGTAATAAACCTTGAAAGAAGTTTCCCTGGAAGTTCATTATTACTATACAGCAGTATAGTCGTAGTCATGTTCTTCTGTTCCTTCGCTTATCATTCGAAGTGAATAAGGATTAGATGAAGCCTCCTGTCCCAGCAAGAGGTCCTCGCCCGAGATATATATCTCCCCGCTGAACTCGGGCTCCGTAAAACCCGGTCGCAAAGGTTTTTAATGCAGAAAATACCTTGCTAAGCTGGGTGGGTGGGTGGGGATGGTCAGCATACTCTTATCAAAATTTTGTTTCTCGCTTTTGGTCTGTTGAAGAAAACAACGTTCCGAAGGTGCGACTCTCTCTCTTCAAATTATCATGCTCCCAAATAATGGATCCACCTCCTCTGTCCCATGTCTGGCTCCGTTTTGATCTGCTCTCGATTTTGTTCGTGCCGTTCTCCTCTTAGAACACAACTTCGTGAGCAAAACCTAAATCCCTCGAAGGTGATGCCCTTGTACACCAGCGCTCTGCCAGACGGCAGCTAAAATATACCTGGTATGCAACAGCAACCCACCACCCGCAACCATTGCCGTTGAGCTGAGGAGATGCAACAGCAACAAAAAAGCAACGCTGCCCGCGACCATCGGATCGGCTACGCGGGAACGCCGTTTCTCATTGCAAACATCCATCGCGGACAGTCAAAAACATGCGAACAACCCCCCCCCCCCCGCAAATTCAACGCTACAAAAGCCCCAACCTATTCGTAAATCAAAGGGAGCATCGCGTATCCCCCCTCCCGCCCCTGCTAAGTAGCAGGCGAGCAGATGCAACAGCAACCTAAGTTTGTACACACAACCCGTAAGCACTGCCGTTGAGCTGATCAGACGCAAAATTAAACATAAAAGTACCACCCCGCAACCATCGGATCGGTGGCACGGAGACACCATTCTCCGTTGCAAGCACCCAACGAAACAGGGCAGACAACAAAACACAAGCAAACACAAAAAAAACGTTTTATTTTGAAGGTTACAAAAAAAAAAAAAAATCCATGGTAAACCGGGGGTGATCGCAAATCATACTCAACTGTTTATAGCCTATATCCGCCATCGTTAGCATCCAGCGAAAATAAAAAATGACCAAAAGCCAGCGGGAAACTATAAAAACGAAACCTTGTAAAAACCAAAACCAGGCCAGCAAGGATGCACATGTCAGAAACTAATGAAGAAATTTCCACGCTGTTCACGGGTCGGGTCAAATTTCGAGGGTCAGGTCGGGTCGGTTCGGGTAACGATGATCGGACCCGATCCGTGATAAATTAAAAATCTCCTGACCTGACCCGACCCGTGAGATTTCGAGAGTTTCCTGACCCGACTCGCGGGTTGGGGTCATGACTCGTGAAAAGACCTGGAGTTTTCTCATAAAAACATAAAAAACCCCAAAACAAATCCGGAAAGAAAGGGGAACAACAGTGACGTCGTCCTTTTTGAAAGAAGTACAAGGGACAGGGGAAAAACCAGGGTTCAACCACACAATAAAATATGGGAAGAGCCACAAAACCGGAGATATTGCAAAAAAAACGTCCCACCAATCAGTGTGAAACATCAAGAAATAGGAGGGAACGGTGACGGAGAGTCCTCCCAACTACGAATCGAATTTCTCCTTTACTTATTACCTCTATGTTTGCCATTCGACAAAATGTTCAGCATGGTCTTCAACGTTGGTCGCTCGTGAACATTCCTAGGAAGAAGAAAAAAAGGGAAACAAAAAAAGGAAACCTATGCACGAAATCTAGCTTTTCCTTCTGTAGCTACTTTTCCATCAATTTGTTGATGGCAGAATCGGGAACCTTCATAACCATCCATCCTAATTTCCCCTAAAACAGCGTTGACCACTCGGGAGAATGCCGAAACATTTCCCCGTTTTCTCAATAATATATAAACAGCGGACCAATCATACGTCTCCGCAAAAAAAAACATCGACCAATCGGAAGCCGGAACAACGACTACTCAGTTTTCTCCTATAAAACGCCGGCCGCTTGGAAATCTGCGCGACGACCAAGCAGAGTTTCGTTCCTTTAAAACAAAAAACCGACCAATCGGATACCAGAACAGCGACCAATCAGGTTTCTCCTATATAAACGTCGGCCAATTGGAAACCTGTACGGCGACCAAGCGGATTTCTCCTTAAAACAAAAGTTGACCAATAGGAAACCTGCAAAGCGGTCAACCAGGTTCCTCACAAAAAAGGTTCCACCAATTGGAAATCTGAGAGCGACCATTCGTATTTCACTGTGAAACAAAAGTTGGCCCATCGAGGCACCTTTTCCCTTTCTCTCTGCTTGCGGCACGGCATCCACAACGCAACACCAGCAGTCTCGGTGGGCCACAAGACAGTAGTAGCAGTCCCCCCCCCCCTCCCGCCTGCCAGATGTATGCATATATAATATAGGGTGGGTTGGCGTCGATTAACAACGACGCTGTAAAACACGCTAAATTAAACACTGCGTGAGCTAGACAACGAGGGTACCATTTCTGGATTTTGGCGGTCACCATGATTGGCCGTTGAGTGAGATCATTTGTGCGGGGTGAAAAAACTTAACGCCGCATAAGGGGAAAATCTTATCACGTAGTGTGTGAAAAGTAAGGGACCCACGAGGCAGTTACATAGTCTACACATTACTGTACCTAGAAGTGGGCATACCACAAAACAAATAAATAACTCGACTGCCACCCATATGCAAGAAAGAGTCTGCATCACAAGCGGTTATTAGTAGGATGCAGCTCACCCTTCAAGCGACTCGCCGAACACCTCACAGCGCTTCACGCTTGGTGCAAGCACTGTCTGCCTGGTCGATGAACACCGACGTGCTCCGTCCCGGCATTGTAGGGATGCGAGGGTGTATGGTCATACGACTACGGCCATGCATGACATGAGTACCCCCCCCCCCCCGACAAATAATAAATCTACAAATCCAACCGAACTCAGAGTGCGATTCAAACAGGCTGAAGATGCCCATTGCGTACTGCTACACCGGCAGCAATGCAGGTGATATGACCGGCCGCGCACGAAACAAAGAAACAAAGAAACTGGAAAAACCCCACAAAACACAAAAGAACCAAACACAAAAATACAAAATCTTACAAATATATTTATATATATATATCACACGAGAAGTCACCGGCCTGTCATACACCCTTCACGAGGAATGTAGAACAAGCGCGGCCGACGTACCCGGGGGCAACACGCAGCCTTTGCAAAGCTGAATCACGCGCCGATTTTTACAAAAGCTAAACCACGCAGCCTTTGCAAAAGCTGAACCGCGGAGAATTTGCAGAGCTGAATCACGCAGCTTGTGTAAAGCTGAAAAGTAGACCTTACCACTCGTTCGATTAGATGGTTGAGGTACACTATGTACAAGACGAAGCGAACAACGATAACCAATGGTTGATTTGGTCTGACCTGATTGGCTCAGGGGTTCGGGTTAGTTTCTGTTCGTCTTATACACAGTGACCCTCAACCATTTGCTCGAAGAAATGGTAAGCATCCCTCAAGCTGAATCACGCAGCTTTTCCAAAAGCTGAACCACCCAGCTTTTGCACCCTAAATCAGCTGAAGTCGTTTCGAAAAAGAAATATCTAAAGACCAGCTGAGCAATACGTCAGCTGTGAGTTCGTTCAGTCAAGGTTTTGAAACCCGCTCAGCTCCGACGTTTGGTTTTTGTTTCAACAAAAAAAAAAAAACATCACACTGGATCCCACGTTCCTCCTGCTATCCCTCCGGTGGTGCTGTCGCGGCTGGTGCTACAGCCACCCAGAGCGGCGGCAGCGGCGGCAGCGATGGTCGTGAGGTGTGTCTGAGCCGCAGCGACCCGTTGCCAGTGGCGCCGTCGTGGCGTTGTCCCTCCGTTGCCGCCGCCCCCCCCCAACGATTGTCGTCGCCGTTTGGCCAACCATTGTCGACGCCGTTTGCCCAACCAGTATCGACGCCGTATGCCCGTCATCGGCGTCGTTTTTAGCCCAACCATTGACGTTGTCGTTTCCTCCAATCGTTGGTGCCGTTGTTTCCCCAACCATCGTTGTCGCCGTTTTCCCAACCATTTGTCATCGTCGCCTCCCCTACCATTGTCGTCGTCGTTTGCCCAACCATGTTCGCCACCTTCTCTCCAACCATTGTGGTCATCGTTTCCGCATCACACATGAAAAATGCATACGTTCATTCCACATTGGCACGGTCGTTTTCCCAACCATTGTGGTTCGTCGTTTCCCCAACCATTGCTGTTGTCGTCCTCGTTTGGGCCGGTCATCAAAGGTTGCTGCTGCGGTACATATGAAGAGACTGGTCTTTTTGGTCTCGTCAAGGCCTCTCATGGGTTCTTAACGTACCAGTTTTAGTGTCCGGAGGCGGTCAGTCAACGGGTCAAACCGCCGTCATATTCGTTGAGGTGTCCGTTGGTTGTTCGCCGTGGACCTTGCCGTAGTTGTTGCCGTTGTCGCGCTGATGGAAGTTGTTGCTGCTGAAGCCGCCGTCGCTGTTGTCGCTGTTTACGCTGCTCCCGGACGCTCTTCTTCTAGGCACGCAGCAATTCAAAGCGCCAAACAGACTGAAAAAACAAAATCCACATACCAAAAAAAAAACACGGAAAAAGGATCCCACCGTCCAGATAAAATATTTGAAGAACGGAACCCACCGTGTCGATACATTACGGAGTACGGAACCCGCGCACGGTACAATATGGAATACGGAACCAACCACAGCGTACGAGATGGAACACGGACCCACCACGCCGACACAGTACGGAGTACGAAAGCCATACCCGGTCCAAGATGTAGCACGGAATCCACGGCACGGCATGAATGAAAGACATACAGGTACAAGGACGGGAAGCGTGCAGCGGGAAACGGGCGGCGGGGACAAATCGGGGGGAACAAAAAGGGGGAATCAAAACAAAAACGCGTCCAGGTAGGTAGGTAGGTTCAGTACTAACAGTTTTTTCAGTAGTTTTTTCAGTAGGTTCCGTAGTTCCTCCAGTGGGTTTGCTTCGTATAATAGCGTTTTTACCCAATTTTGTCCAGTTCAGGAGCGCGCTTTCAAAGTTGTTTGTTCAGCAGGTTATATATAATCCAGTAGATATTTTAGTAGGTGTCACACCTCGAACAGATATTCTACTCCTCCCTCACGATCTAGATACCTCAAGGCAGATTTATTCCCGATCTTGTATATATGATCTGTAAGATCTAGCTCATGCTGCCGGGTGGGGCCCGTACAAATCTTAATGATCTACGAGGAATAGGACATGTTTCTTGGTTGGATCTGTGTACTATGCAGATCCTTCAAAACCTCTTACAACGGCAGGCGAGGAACTGTATTATCTAGATCATGCGGGAGGCGAAGAACTAGATGACCTACAGTAAATCATGATCCGTCAAAGGTGTGGTAGGTCTGGATCTCCTTCCATGGCAAGAAACTACTACTTACGGGGGACCAGACTGAATAGAACCTACGGTACACACACACATCTACCTGTTATACGTTTACCTATTGTTACTGACAACATTAGGTCCTATTTACTACGGCCCCCCATTATAGTAACGCCGTACCAGGTAACATAGCTGGTATGGAATTATCATTCATCAATAAAACAGCGGGTGAACAGAGATGGGGGCGGAGCGGGGGACACGGAGGGCGGAGCGCGCGCACCTCATGCACTCGTCCATCGGCGAAACCTCACGCAAGGCCAAGAAATCTCCCAAGCTCTCGCGCGTGATCACCCCCACCAGCCTTCCGGCGTTGCAGACGAATGCGTGGTCCAGCCTCAGCAAACGGAAAGCGATGTCCACCTTGGACAGCTCGGTTGTGTGGGTCACCTTTTTTTTGGGGGGGGGGGCGGGGGGAGGGCCCGAAACCAAACACGACACGTTTATTTTTATGTGGAAGAGTGGTGAGCATAACCCCTTTTAAGGGATATAAGGGACATAACACCCACTTTGAGGGATATAAGGGATATAATACCCCTTTTAAGAGATATAGGACCCCTGTCAAGGGATATAAGACCCCTTTTAAGGCATATAATACCCCTGTAAGGGATATAAGACCCCTTAACAGGGATATAAGACCCCTGTTAAGGGATATACGCCCCCTTTAAAGGGATACAAGACCCCTTTTCAGGGATAGAAGGATACAAGGGATACACTACCCCTTTTTAGAGATATAAGACCCCTGTTAAGGGATATAAGACCCATTTTAAGGGATATAAGACCCCTTTTAAGGCTTTTAAGGGATACAAAGGATAGCGGCCAAAACAACGACAAATTTGGTGTTATCAAACCGCCTACATAAGAGCATCTTGAGCGCCCAGCAGTGCAGCAGTTAGGAACATGTTGCGCTCGTGCCGACTGCCTGCATTGCAATTCGGACACTAATTTGTGCGCCATCTCCCAAATCACGCAGTGGGCCTTGCTGTAATCGTCATTTTTTATCGTATACTTTTCCCTTCTGCAGTTCCACGAGGGGCAAGCTTGATGTTTCACCATTCCGCCGGAGGACAAAAACAAAAATAACCAGTAAATACTACCCAGGACGGCGCGGCCACAGAATTTACCACCAGAGTGTGGGGGGGGGGGTTCATACGGACATATATAGCGTGTAGCTCTCGCTATGTAGGAACTTCGTAGCGGTAGAAACTTCGTAGCGCTGGTGGGCTGGCTATATGCAATTGTCGTCAACCACGTCGTTAACTGCTGTGCGTGTTGGTGGAAGGCACAGGCGGAGAAAAAAAGACAGTCAAAGAAGGAGGCAAAGATAACCAGTTCGTAGAAAAAAGATTAACGACCATCTGGTTTTCATTCGCCAACAGAGAAATCAGTCGTGACTCTCTATTGGCCTTACTGTCGTCACCTGCTGTTGTGCGCTGGTGGAAGGCACATAAAAAAACATTAACCCGGAGAATTTCGGTCGTCTGGCGCCGATCTCCGGCTCCACACAGCCCAACTAAAAGGAGGCATATACCGACGGAAGATTGACCAAAATAAAATACCTGCTGGATAACCTTACCGACGAACAGTGGGTCTCCGTCTAATACGCGAGACCGAAGAGACGAGGAGACCCTTGCCGGCTCACTCATGCCCTCGCTCTCTTATCACCACGTCGCCCACGTGGAGGGTTCTCTCCTTGCCCTACATGTAAAGGAATAAAACTGCAGCCCCCGGTAGCGGAAAAAAAAACCTACCAACTTCACTCGGAACCCTACGAGTCTAGGCGGCTGTGTAAAACGTAACAACTCGCTTCGCGCGTAAGTACACTCTTAACCTTCTAACGCGAGGGGCTTTACACCTGACGCAAAAAAAAACGGGCTGTTCATAGGTCGGGTCAAGGCTTGTGGGTCCGATCCGGTCCGATCGGGTCTTCAGGGGCCGGGTCAAACCTCGCGGGTCCGGTCCGGTCGGGTCAGGTCGGGTGAGGGTGACCCGACCCGATCCGTGCGAGTTTAAAATCCTCCTGGGCCGACCCGACCGGATCCGACCCGACCCGACCCGACCCGACCCGATCGACGACAATAAAAAAAGTTCCTGACCAGACCCGCCGGTTCGGTCATGTTCCCGTGAAGAGCCCAAAACAACGGCTCAAGCCATTTGTTTCGCGCGCAAGCACAAATAACGTCATGGATTAGAAGTTTTAAGAAGGCGTTTTATTTTGTTTTCTCCTACAAACCACAAAAACACATCCTACATACACGTAAGCAGACCGAGAAGACCACATGTTAAGAGACACAACATTTTGGTGGCACCCTACTTCGAAGGCACACTATGTTAAGAGACACAATATTTTGGAGGCACCATATATGCTGGCGAGACAGCATGTTGGAGACACATGTTGGAGACACATATTACTTTGGAGGCACGGCGTGGTCACACTTGCAAGCTGGTGGGAAACATAGATGAATGTGACATGGAGAAGTTTGGTTCACTCAATAGTAGCGAGAAAACGATCGCTATCTTAGGAGATAGATGGTGGCCACAGGCGCAATTTTTTTCTTTGTAACGTATGGAAACAACGTAATGAGCGCCCAACTGTTGGAGGTGCCTCTATTAGGAGTAGGAACGGTGCTCCGTCTCGAAAGGGATGCGTAGTCAATGGTCAAATGACTAAGGCAAGCAACAAATGAGTACGCCCCCCCCCCTTCACCCCACCGATGGTCATACGACTACGGCCATGCACGACATGAATACACCCCCACCCTGTACTACGTCTGGAAAGGGATGCGTGGTCAATGGTCAAACGTCTAAGGCAAGCAACAAATGAGTACGCCCCCCCCGCCACCCTCATGACTCTGGCGAGCATTGCCCTCCCCCCGGTGTTCCGTCTCGAAAGGGATGCGTGGTCAATGGTCAAATGACCAAGGCAAGCAACAAATGAGTACGCCCCCCTCCCTTCACCCCACCGATGGTCATACGACTACGGCCATGCACGACATGAATACACCCCCACCCTGTACTACGTCTGGAAAGGGATGCGTGGTCAATGGTCAAACGTCTAAGGCAAGCAACAAATGAGTGAGAAAAACAAAAAGGAAAATAGAAGAGAAGAAAACGAGCGTGGTGTATATTCTAGGCGTTTCGCTGCCCGGGGTACCGGAAAAAGGGAGGCCAAGGGGGGTGGGGGGAGGGGTACTCATATTCATGCATGGCCGTAGTCGTATGACATAGACCCTCGCATCCCTAAATGCCGGGACGGAGCATGTCGGGTTTTCACCGACCAGGCAGACATTGCTAGCACCAAGAGCGGGGGCGGA
>MEHQ01000268.1:31835-45857 GCA_008828725.1 Saccharina japonica | reverse complement strand
GGGGGGGGGGGATGCGGAGTGAGGTGTACTCATATCATGCATGGCCGTAGTCGTATGACCATAGGCCCGTGGTCGCATCTCTACAATGCCAGAACGGAGCACGGGATGGGGGGCGGGGGGTACTTCATGTTCATGCATGGCCGTAGTCGTATGACCATAGACCCTCGCATCCCTACAATGCCGGGACGGAGCATCTCGTGTTCTCAACGACCAGGCAGACATTGCTAGCACCAAGCGCGAAGCGCCGTGAGGTGTTCGGCGAGTCGCATGGAGGGTAAGCTGCATCCTACTAAGAACCGCTTGTGAGGCGGACTTGCATATGGGTGACAGCTTCAGTGAGTTAATTTAATTTCCGGTGTGGCCACGTCCGGAGACAGCAATGGGAGCACTATGTAACTGCTTTGTGGGTACCTCACCATAAACACTACCTGGTACGTGATACGATCATTTCCCTTGTGCGGAGCGAAGGTTCTCCACCCCGCACAAAAAAGAGGTAGTGAGAGTGGGGGCATATAGTATATACCGCCTCTACCGTAGTATGGGAGTACTGAGCATATACCCCCTCTACCGTAGCGCCAGTCTCATCGCACCAACATAGTATATACTCCCTCTGCCGTAGCATGGGGGCATTTAGTATATACCCCCTCTACCGTATCGCCAGTCTCATCGCACCAATACAATACAAACCACAACTCCGCTACGTATATATGGAGAGGCTTTCTTGCCTATAGGCAAAAAACGGTCTCGGTCGCTTTGTTCCCTCGGCCTACAGACTCATTACAGTCCACACCTCGGGCAGATCTTCTACAGATCATGTACAGATCATCGATTCCCACTTAAGGATCTACTGTAGATCTTTCAAGGCAGCTCTATACCGGATCTTGTATGATCTGTATGATCTGTATGATCTAGCTCATGTTGCCAGGGTGGGACCCGTAGTAAAGTCTGCATGATTTACGAAGCACATGCCTGTTTTCCTGGTTTGGATCTATAACTATGCAGATCCTGCACAGCCTCTCACACCGGCAGGGGGTGAACTAGATTATCTACAGTAGATCATGGTGTATCTGTAGATGGTTTAGACAATGATATATCTGTAGATTATCTGTTAATAGATAATGATCTATCTGTAGATGATCTAGATAATGATCTATCTGTAGATTATCTAGATCATGATCTATCTGTAGATGATCTAGATCAGGATCTATCTGTAGATAATCTAGATCATGACCTATCTGCAGATGATCTAGAAAATGATCTATCTGCAGATGATCTAGATCATGATCAATCTGTAGATGGTCTAGATCATGATCTATCTGCAGATTATAGTCATGATCTATCTGTATACCTGGTATAGATTATCTACATCATGATCAATGTGTAGATGATCTAGATCAGGACCTATCTGTAGATTATCTAGATCATGATCTATCTGTAGATAATCTAGACCATGATATATCTGTAGATTATCTAGATCATGATCTATCTGTAGATTATCTAGATCATGCTATATCTGTAGATGATCTTGATCATGATCTATCTGATCTGATCTGTCTCAGAGGGGTGTCAAATACCGGTACAATCCAAACCAAAAACCAAAAAACCAATACGCGAATAGGCGTACGTACCTCTTCTAAGTGCGGAGTCCCGTTGGTGTCCATGAGCGCGTCGTACACCCCTTTCGTGAAGCGGTTCGCGATGAAGTACGAGATCATCAGCGCGACGCCCAGCGGAAGCCGGAGGTGGTTCTGCCCCGACAGCTCGAACACGATAACGGCGGTGCTCACGGCGCGCGTCACCCCGGCCGCGAACGCCGCAGATCCGATCAGTGCGAACTCCCACGGCTTAATGTTGTAGCAGTTGTAGGTGTAGTTGGTGGGTCAAGTCGAAAGGGGAGAGGAGGCGTTTGGGGGGCGGGTAGGGCGTACGTATTTGTTGCTTGAGTTAGTAATTTGACCATTGACCACGCATCCCGTTCGAGACCGAGCGGTTGCGGGTAGGGGGGGGGGGGTGTACTCATATCGTGCACGGCCGTAGTCAGTATGAGCCATAGACCTCGCATTCCCTACAATGCCGGACGGAGCACGTTGGTTTTCACGAGCACAAGCGCAGGCAGACATTGCTTGCCACCAAGCGCGAAGCGCCGTGAGGTATGGGCGACAGTCGCCATGGAGCGTGCAGCTGCATCGCTGCTAAGAACCGCTCTAGAGGCGGACTGATATGGACGACAGTTCAATGAGTTAATTTCATTTCTGGTGTGGCCACTTTCCGGGAGACAGCAATGGGTTTTACTACGTAATGCCTCGCGGACGGCTACCATATTAAGCACTACGTGATACGACATTCCCCTTAGTGCGCGGAGCAAAGGTTTTTCCAACCCCGGCACAAATGATCTAACTCCGACCGCACAGCTTTGGTGACCGCTCAAAAAACAAAATAACAAAAAAAAACGGCACCCTGGTTGTCTAGCTCACGTAGCGAGTGGCGTGTTTTACAGCGTCGTTGCCAACCGACGCCAACCCAACCTATAAATATATCATATATTTATAGGGGGGGAGGGGGGGATTGGCAACATAAATGATGAAGATTGATTTTTAGGAGATGTCGGAAATGCAAGGGAAGGAGATGTGTAGTGTACGATTCGCGCGCAGCATCATGATACGTGTACATACGGCTGCTCGCTCTTCCTACATACAGACGGAGGGACAAAGCAGCAATTCTCGTATTTTTAGCTCGCCAGACCTGTGTCCCAATTGGGCCAAAAGCGTAGCTAGCGACGGCTAAGAGTAGTTCGGTACCCGGTACCGGTAGGGCTGTCTTTCTGTCGACGCACGCTGCGGTAGGGGCTGCCACCTAACCCACAATTTCCTGAGGGTCCTCACTATAGTAACTCTACCATATATCATCCAAAACAATATACCAGGTACACTTTAACAAAACCAAAAGTGTACGCTTTCACAAGATGAGCAAAATCCCATATAGCCCACAGTAGGCTCCTATCGGGAAAAATGTTGTAAACAATAAAATCCACGGTTGAGAAGCTCCACCAGTCTCAGTGGCACAAAATGTTTCGGCCTAGAAGTCCCATCAGTCTCAGTGACACAAATGGCTTTGGCGTAGAACCCCCATCAGTCTCAGTGACACAATTATTTCGGCCTAGAAGCCCCATCGGTCTCAGTGACACAAATATTTCGGCCTAGAAGCCCCATCGGTCTCAGTGACACAAATATTTCGGCCTAGAAGCCCCATCGGTCTCAGTGACACAAATATTTCGGCCTAGAAGCCCCATCGGTCTCAGTGACACAACTATTTTGGCGTAGAAACCCCATCAGTCTCAGTGACACAAAATATTTTGGCGTAGAAACCCCCTCAGTCTCAGTGACACAAAATATTTTGGCGTAGAAGCCCCATCGGTCTCAGTGACACAACTATTTTGGCGTAGAAACCCCATCAGTCTTAGTGACACAAATATGTTGGCCTAGAAGCCCCATCAGTCTCAGTGACACAAATATTATGACCTTAGAGTGCTACCTCTATCATAACGTACAGGGTGGAGGGGGGGGAAGGGTGTTACCTGGAAGTTGATATTAACGGCGTCCACGTACTTGTCCGCCCACCGCGCCAATTCTCCGAAATTTCTGCCCATCAGGCCGCCAATGACGAAGACCGGACTGAAAAGGCCCACCTGTCAACGGGGGGGAGGGGGGGGTCAGGGGCACGCGGGTGACCAAACGAAAACATGCCTCTGATACATTCTAGCGCAAATACAACAACAGTGACAACGATGATGACACCAACAGGAACGACAATGACAATGCCAACAACAGCAACAGCAGCAATAAAAACGAACACCAAACACCAACACCATACAAGCAGAAACATGCACAAGTACAAGCACAAAAATAAGAACAAGCCCAAAAAAGAGAACAAGCACAGTACTAAGAACAAGAACAAAATAATAAAAAGAACCATGATAATTACAAGAACAAGAACAACGACAATAAAAAAAACGAACACTAATAATAAGAACAAGAACACGCACAAAAAAAAAACAAGCACAATACAAGAACAAGGACGGAAGGATAACGAGCACCATGATAAGAACAAGAACGAAAACAAGAACAAGTACAAGAACAACAAACCAACACAAATAATAAGAACAAGAACACGAACAAAAATAGGAACAACAAGAACACACGCCTCCTTACCGGCAGGGGTTGAACGACGGAGAAGATGGTGGCCCACAACTTGAGCAGCAGAAGCTGGAACATCTTCCAGGACACCCCAAATACCCTGGGGGTAAATAAGCACGACCAATCAAATCAGCCAGTCAACCAACCGGAACAACTACTTACAAGAAATGATATTTAAAATCAATCAATAAATAAAACATCCAATTAAATACCAGGTACTGCTGTAGCTTAAATCAATCAAACCAAATAAAATAATCAATCGACCAATAATGTGTCAACTCAATTAATCAATTAAAAAACCAAGCAAATAATAACATACAAGATCGACAAAGTTTATCTATCAAGCACATGCCAACTCAATCGATAAAAAATAAAATGCCAGCTCAATCAATCAACAAAATGTCAACTCCAACAACCAACCAATCAGATACCAACTCCATCAATCAATCAAACATCAGATCAATCAACGATCATCATCAATTCAATCGATCAGATCACACATCGGTTCAACCGATCAGCCCAAACAATGAAACATCAAATCAAGGATTCAACGGATGGATCCAACGGATGAACCATCCAGCCACCACATGCATCAACTAATCCATCAAAAACACCACCACCACCAACCCCATCACAAAGAAACGCCTCTTTTAAGATGCCCCCCCCCGACCCCGTCTCACCTCTGTTCGTACATCTGGTCAACCAAGGGGCGGAATTTGTCCAAGCCATTGCTCGACTCCAAATCGTTGAACGCCACCGACTCAGTGTACGATGCTGGTATCACCATCAGCGTGCACAACGCCACCACCACTGTTATTGCGCCGCACGTTTGTATGCGCAGAGTACGGCATAGAAGCCGCCAACGGGAGTTGCACGAGACAGAAAAACGCGACGGAAAAGGGGGGAGGGAGGTGGGGGGGTTACGTTGTAATATGTGCGTTACGCCGCACGTTGGTATGTTTGATACGGCACACGTTCGGCACACGTTTGTATGCGCGTTACGGCACAGCAGCCACCGACAGGAGTTGCACGAGACAGAAACACGCGACGAAAGGGGAACGTGGGGGGGGGGGGGAGGCTACGTTGTATGTGCGCTACGGCGCATGTTTATATGCGCAGTACGGCAACAATTGAGTAGTAAACCATTATAGCCGAAAATATAGGCCCATTTTGACTGTGATGTGCGTATCAAACAGGGGTTATATTCCCGGACAGAGTGGCATGCATCAAGTTCTGATGACTTGAGAGGAGAGAGTAACAGCGACGAAAAACAACGACAGAAAATAGGGAGGCATCGTCGTCACACGATTTGCTCAGGCTGGGCTACGTATCGCGTTAGGGAATTATGACTACCTTTCTGTCTCGACATATACAGACGACTTGCATGAGACAAAAGAAAGATACACAAACGGTTCTAAAGTATGAGACAAATGTGGCACACCGTTTAATACACCTATAAACGGAAAACGAACGAAAGAAATTACGATACCGACAAGAAAAAACCGAAGAAAAAAAGACGAAAACAACGAGGAAAACCAAACGCCAAAACACCACTCACCGAACATTCTCATCTTCCTTGTGGAGTCGCTGAGGTCCTTCCTTGTGAAGAAGTTTCTTCTTCGAGACAAACCGTCCAGAACCGCCACGAAACCCGCGCCCACCAGGCCACAAACCGCCCCCAGAACAGACCAAGCCGCCAGATCGGCTCCCGTAAAACCTCTGCGCCGGGGAGGGGGGGGGGGGGGTGTACTTCATTTTCATGCATGGCCGTAGTCGTATGACCATAGACCCTCGCATCCCTACAATGCCGGGACGGAGCATGCCGGGTTTTCACCGACCAGGCAGACATTGCTAGCGCCAAGCACGAAGGGAAACATGAGGTGTTGGGGCGACTCGCATGAAGGGTGAGCTTCATCCTACTAAGAACCGTCTGTGAGGCGGACTGTCTTGCACATATGGATGACAGCTTCAATGAGTTAATTTATTTATGATGTGACCACTTCCTGGGACAGCAATGGGAGCACTATGTAACTGCCTCGTGGGTGCCTTACCATACACACACTACGTGATACGATAATTCCCCTTGTGCGGAACAAAGGTTTTCCACCCCGTACAAATGATCTAACTCGATCGCGGGAGCGGGGGGGTCGCTCCTTATGGCAACCACCACCGCCGCCAAATAACACCACCACCACCACCACCACCACTACACCACGACCACGACCACCACTGCCCATGCCGACCCTCTCCACCACCAACACCAACCAACCTCCACCACAAGCACCACCACCACCTATACCACGACCAGCACCCCTACCACCAACACCACTACCCCCACTACAGCCACCACCACCACTACCCCCCACCCCCGCCGCCACTACTACCACCCCCCCCCCGCCGCCATCAACCCCACCACCCCTATACCCCCCGCCCTGACCACCGCCACCACAACCACCACCACCCCTACCTCCCACGCCCCCCCCCACCACCACATCAACACCCACCGTATGAACCGCGGGACTACTCACTTGGCCTGGTTGGTGTTGTCGCTGAAGAGGGTGAACAGCTCGCTCTGCCCCGAGGCCCAAAACACCACCGCCACCACCACCGCCGACAGAAAGGTGGCCGGCAGCGTCTTCACCATGTATGCTGTGGCCGTAACTTCCACGCTGAACAGGGTGCCACCGAACACTGACCCGAAGGTCGCGGCAACACTGCACCGCGCCCGTGCCATGATTGAGTGCGTGAGCGAGGGGGGTTTCGTTGATTGTGGTGTGGCGTGTTAGAGTTGAGCAGGGGGGGAGGGAGGGAGGGAGGGAGGGAGGGTCGTGTGAGGCCACATGCTCGTCGTACACGATATGTACCTGTTATGTATGGTATGTACGGGGTGGTGCTTTGTTCGGTGGGTTTTGTGTGTATGAGGGGGGGGGTAGAGGAGTAGTTAGCGATGGTGGTGATGTATTAAGGCATGCTGGTCTTGTTCTAGAAGCAAAACACTGCTGCCGGTGCCTGCTATGGAGATACATCGCAAGGGAAGGGCAAATAAAGGCGAGGCAAGGCAAGGCAAGGCATGGCAAGGCGACGCAAGGCAAGGCAAGGCAAGGCAAGGCAAGGCAAGGCAAGGCAAGGCAAGGCAAGGCAAGGCAAGGCAAGGTACGCCACGGCAGGCCAAGGCAAGGCAAGGCAGGCCAAATCGAACCAGATTAAGCCATAGGAGAGGGGATGGGAACACTCACCCCGCGGCACACGCACACGCCAGAATCTCCAGCCTCTTGGAGTTGTTCAGGCGCACCTTCGAGTAACGGGACACCGAATCACAAGGGAGCGGAGTTTTGTTAAAGCTACGTAGGGAACCGAAGCTAGAATAATCCGTGGTACCGGTATGTTGTAACAGAGAATGAGGCGTGTTGTTTTCTATTTTTGGGCCTGTTGGAATAATTGACTATGGTGGCAGATATTGGTTGATCGCGTGAGCGGCACTACATAAAATGTGGAAACAGCCATGTAGAGAGATGCAAAAACTGCCGCAGGAAAAAATAAAGACACTTGCTCAAGCCCTGGCGGTCGGGTTCGTGACAATTTTGCTAGCGCGGCCATTGTTGCCGCCGCCACCACCACCCCACGCGGGACAAAGCATCCTAGGCAAGGTGGTGTTCCTAGCTGCCGTAGGGAGGATACACACGAGTAACGACCCCAATAACGACAACAACTTTAACGACAAATACACTGACCAACAAGGACAACAACAGCAACAACACACAACCAACAACAACGATAGCATTAACAGCAGCGCCAGCAACAGCGCCAACACAACAACAACCACGGCAGCATCGACAGCAGCAGCAGCAAGAAGAAGAACAACATCAACATCCATACCTACACCAACACTAACACCAACACCAACACCAACACCAACACTTATACCAACAACACCAACACCCCCACCACCAACACAAAAAACAATGACCACAACCGCATGAACAGTCTCGTGTGCTCACACATTTTCCTACTGCACCAACGGCGGCAGCACCATCAACGTCAACGCCAACACCAGTAGCAACAGCAGTAGCAGTAGCAACAGCAGTAGCAACAGCAGTACCTTCTTGAAAGCCGGTGTTGACATGAGGACGTCCGACATGGCACACGTGATGTGGATAAGCGGCCCTTCCTTGCCCACCGAGAGTCCAGCCGCATTGGCAACGATAACGCTGCGCATATGGGGGCGCGGGTGGGGGGGGTGGTGGGGCGCAGTAGTTGTATGTAACGAAGATAAGGAGAGTCCGGTAACTTGTAAGTGGAAGTGGGGAGAAGATGAATTACCCATCGTAGACCAATATACGTACCTTGGCGTAGAGATCTCAAAAGATTGCTCTTGGGAGAGCGGGTCGGTGGGGAGGGGTGAGCGTGTGTGAGTGTGTGTGTGTGTCCCGTCCCCTAACCCTTCCCCCCCCTCCCCTAACCCCTCCCACCCTCCCTCAACCCCATCCTCCCCTACCGCCCCCCGATTTCGAACGATAGAATGGGAACAATGATGGAGAAGGAAGACAAAATTAGCGAAGGGCAAGCAGGATCTAGGCCAAACCGTAGCTGCGTCGACCATGTGTACACATTAGGTAAGATAATCCAAGGCAGGAAAGACGCGGTGCTAACAACGTACTGTTTCTTTTTAGACGTACAGAAGGCCTACGATACAGTATGGAGAAATGGGCTGTGGAAAAAGTTGTGGGAAATAGGGATAAGAGGAAAGATGTGGAGAATGATGAAGAAGATGACGGAATGTGCGAGAAGTGCTGTGATGTTGGACGGGGAAATATCGAAGTACGTTGATATCCTACAGGGAGTTGCCCAGGGATGTACGCTATCACCTAACCTATTCAAGGTATACATTAATGACATGATAGTAGCAGTAGAAGCAGCATCGCAGGGAGTCACGGTGGGGGAAGATACGGTGTCGGGATTGATGTTTGCTGATGATTTCGTTTGCATATCAGAAACACCCGAAGGACTGCAGAAACAAATAGAGAAGGCAATCGAGTACACCAGGAAGTGGAGAGTGACGGCGAACGTAAAAAAGTGCGCAGTAGTTGTATGTAACGAAGATAAGGAGAGTCCGGTAACTTGTAAGTGGAAGTGGGGAGAAGATGAATTACCGATCGTAGACCAGTATACGTACCTTGGCGTAGAAATCTCAAAAGATTGCTCTTGGGATGCACACATAAATAAAATAATAGGCAAGGGTAAGGCACACGTAGGCAAGATGGAAGCAGTCCTAACAGACTCGCACCTTGACACTAGAATTAAGAGATGTATACTGATGAATGTGATTGTACCAAAGCTAGAATATGCAGGAGAAGTATGGGAAGGGAACGCGAAGCTCGTAAAACAGCTGGAAACAGTACAGATGACAGCAGCTAAAAAAGTACTAGGATGCTCAAGTACGACGAGTAATACAGTATTGAGAGCAGAACTGGGAATGTACCCACTTAAGACAAATAGAGACGTTCGTAAGTTAAAATGGCAATATAAAGTAAAGAACATGCCAAATAAGAGGTTGCCAGCCATAGCTGATAAAGCTGTATGGGAGAAAGTAACCAAAGGGCGAGCTGGAATAAGGTGGGATAGCGTAGTCGAGAAAGTATGGAAGGATATAGAAAATCAAAAAGAGATGCTAGCCATAATAGAGAAATTTAGCGGATACAAGACAGAAGTAAAAGAAAGGATAGAAGGAAGGGAAAGGCTAGCGCTAAGAAATAAAGTGGAAGGGGAAGAACACTTAGAGATATACGGGGGGTTGAGAGAAGGAATAGGAATGAAAAGGTATCTGCACGGCCCAATGGACTTCGCGAAAAAGCTGAAACTGCGATTTCGTGTAGGGGACCTGGACCTGCCAGAAAGAAGAAGGAGGTATACCAGTAGCCGGGAGGAGGAGGAAGTAGATGCACAGATGTGCCTATGTGGCAAGGCCATAAAGAGTAGAATTCACATAGTGGGAGAATGTGAAAGGTACAAGGAGGAAAGGGATGTGTTAGAGGAGGAGATGATAAAAATAGACGAGTGTGACATGGAGCAGTTTGGCACACTAAATAGTAGCGAGAAAACGATCGCTATCTAAAGAGATAGATGGTGGCCACAGACGGCGAAACAGGAAGGGGATAAGATTGGCAAAAGGTTTCTTTGTAATATATGGAAACAACGTAATGAGCGCCCAAGTGTTGGAGGTGTCTCTATTAGGAGTAGGAACGGTGCTCCGTCTCGAAAGGGATGCGTGTTCAATTGGGCTCAAATGACTAAGGCAAGCAACAAATGAGTACGCCGCCCCCCCCCCCCCCCCCCCCCCCCCCCTACCCCACCCTCTCCTCCCCGTAACTTCACCCCCCCTCCCCTAACCCCCCCCCACCCCCCTCGCTAACTTCCACCGTCCCCCTCCCTTAATGCCTCCTTTCCTCACCCCTTGCCTACCCCACCCCACCCTCTATGGTCATACGACTACGCGCGCGTGCACGACATGAGTACACCCCCCCCCCACCACCTTCCTCCTCCTCTCCTCTTCCCCCCCCCCCCACGCCCCGCCCGCTTTCATAACACCTCGTGTAATTATTTTTTTCCTGGTCGGATACCGAAGGAAACAAGAAAAAAAAAAAAAACGCACACTAACTCACCCCATTGCCTTGATGACCACAAGTCGCATCGACAGGAGTCCCGGCCGGCTGGCCCCTGACAATACCGCCTGCCGCGGTGGGTGCGTCGACAAAACATGTAGAAATCGTACTCAATATTTATACTCCTACAGTTAAGTCATCTTTAACTTTAACCAAGGGGGAAAGAGTGTCACACGAATCGATCGCGACAAATCTGACTTATTTGGCAACCGACTGATCGCGAGAATTTTGGAGCGAAAAAAAACTAAATTTGTCACGTCTTCAACCCCATTTAGAACTGAAAAACGTACCCCACACTAATTCCAAGTCCCCAAATGCGCGGGGTGAAAAATAGTGACATTTTTTTGCGGAAGCAATCCAGTGATATTTTTTTCGCGCGAGAGTTATGCTTGACACTTTTGATTCAAGTCACGAATCGCGAAGAATGATGACCAGGAGCTTGGGGAAAAAACTTGGAACAAAAAAAAACATATTTCGTGAGCGTCACGATGAAAATTCGAAGTACCAGAGGAGTACTATTAATACTATCCTTTGGTACGTACGTACATATTTACGTATACTCGTATCATATGCATGTTGGTAATTTTTGAGGGCAACAGGGCACAGGGCGCCAACCAATGTTGTAATGCATTGATTTGCAGGGCGACACCTGAAAACCACGATTGATTCTGAACCAGATGTGCTTGTCACAAGGTGTGCAGGCAGTACTCACAGAGTCATTCGTGATATATACGTACATCACGTGTTATGCTGATCTGCTGACCACGTTTGCCTAGGTATGGCCCGTTGGTCTTTTCGACGTTAGACGTCGTCTGTTGGGCGTACCACAACAACCAGAACATGGAGTGGTCACTTACCCATGGTCTTTTTGACACAGAAAGGGGGCTATCTCTCCACAACGTGACAAAAAGGGGGACGTTACGTAAAAAGGGGGACTTTCCCAAACTAAGTAGATGGAAAGGGGGATACCCTCGCGTAGGCATAACAAAAAGGGGGATATGCCCACACCCCCCTTTTGATCGCTCTCGTTCACCCGCTAAACATGTGAAAAAAAAAACGCTCTGTGGATGGTAGGGAGATGCCATGTGGGTGTGGCAAACGCATCAGGTTTTAATTTCGAGTCGATTTGACAGAGTACATAGGCGTACCCGGCGGCGAAAACCGATGTCCCCCTTTTTGTCACAATATAGGGGGGGGGGGTGTACCCCTTTTTGTAAAATCCCCATTATATTATCTCTATACAAACTTCACGAGATTCCTGACCTTATTTTTTGCCACGAAATATCGCGACCCTTAAGTCACGAAAGCCGTGACATTTTGTGACTGAACACATGTTATTTCTCGTTAAAAACGACCATTTAAGCAAGCGCCTGATCTGGTTACACCAGGCGCGCGGACAGGAAGAGTTTGTATTCGTCATACCACTCTGTCCCGAAATATAAGCACCATTTTAATTTAATATGAATGTACAAAAGGTACTTCTATTTAGGGACATTTTTTTTTTCTCGTACTTTTCGGCAGTTTTTGTGGAGACCAATGTCGATCACAAGGACAGGACGAGAGCTAGTCCTTATGTCTAGCGGATGGGCGTTGGGTGAATAAATTCTTCACACGCCTGATATATCATCTACAGATCATCTAGCTCCTAACCTGCCGTTATGAGATGCTGTGCAGGAGCTGTACAGTACAGATCCCACCCAACGCAGGAAACATGTCCTAGATCATGCAGATTACGCGGCTCCCACTTGGCAACATGAGCTAGATCATACAGATCATACATGTCATACAGATCATACAGATCATACAGATGAAACAGATCAGGGATATGCCTGCCCTGAAAGATCTAGATCATAAAGTGGGAATGATCTGTATGATCTGTCCCATTACTGAAACTTTGCGCACCACAAAAAAAATGATCAGAGTATCATTCAAACAATGCTTACGTACAGCAGTAGTACTATATTCACCCCCACTTCCACCCTCCTCTCCCCCCTTCCTATTGCAAATACAGAGGTACATACGCTCCACCCCCCCCCCTATACCTACGTGCAGTGTAAAAGTATATTACCTGGTATCAAATAGTATATACGACCCCCCCCTGCGGGGTGAAGAACCTTTGCTCCGCACAAGGGGAATGGTCGTATCACGTAGTGTTGATATGGTAAGGCATCCGCGGGGCAGTTACATAGTAAAACCCATTGCTGTCTCCGGAAGTGGCCACATCAGAAATTAAATTAACTCATTGAAGCTGTCGTCCATATGCACTATATAGTCAAGAGCGCTTGTTTAGCATTGTCACGGGACGCTCTTAAATCGGGGTACCCACTGTAAGGGTAAGGGTACAGGTCAGGGTACAGGCAAGGGTAAGGGTACAGGCAAGGTTGAGGGTATAGGTTAAGGGCACAGGTACAGGGGCACCCCGATTTAAGAACGCCCAAGATAAGAGCACTCGGGGTTTACGAGCGGTCAAATCGGCATGTCCCGCCTATTCTAAAAGCTATATATTGCGACATATATGTGCACTATATAGTCAAGAGCGCTTGTTTAGCATTGTCACGGGACGCTCTTAAATCGGGGTACCCACTGTAAGGGTAAGGGTACAGGTCAGGGTACAGGCAAGGGTAAGGGTACAGGCAAGGTTGAGGGTATAGGTACCCCGATTTAAGAGCACTTGGGATTCAAGAGCGGTCAAATCGGCATGTCCCGCCTATATACTAAAAGCTATATATTGCCCACTACAGATACGATAAATGTATAGTTAAGAGCGCTTGTTTTGAATTGTCACGGGGCGCTCTTGAATCGGGGTACCCACTGTACGGGTATTGGTGAGCGTGTGGATGAGGGTATGGGTACGGCTAAGGTTATGAATAAGGGTACGGGTAAATATGGGAGTACGGATAAGGTCACGGGTAGGGGAAGGATATGGGTGTAGGGTACGTACGGGTATGAAGAAGGGTACGGGTAAGGTCAGAAGTGGGTACAACGATCATTTTCTACTCCGCAGGGGGCGGAGGGAGAAGGAGGGGAGGACAGAGGGTGCAGAGATGAGGAGGGTGGAGGTGGGGGGGTAGGTTGGAGGTGTGAGGGTCGGAGGGGGGGGGGGGAGAGGGCGTTGGATGGAGGGAGGAGGCGTGGTGGGTGGAGGCGGCGGGGGGGGGGGGGGGGGTAGC
>MEHQ01000268.1:3225-26903 GCA_008828725.1 Saccharina japonica | reverse complement strand
GGGGAGGGAGGTTGAGGTGGGGTGGAAAGGAGAGGGAGTGGTGGTAGAGGAGGGAGGGATATCTGACCCCTAGTCAGTGGACAACAGAGAGTACAACAGAACATGGAAGTATGGGTTGGACCACTGACTGGGGCAGGAGGCCTCAATCATTTAGGGAACCTACGGTAAACATAAAACCTATACATTCCCCATTTTGTACGAACAATATTTGGTCCTATTTACTGTGCCCCCCCGTACCACTCCGTACTTTAAAAGATCGATGCAGGTATACTATTATTACGGTGAAAATGAGAGTCAATCAATGGGAGCAACGCAATGGTACAGCCGTGGTTCCAATAGTTGAATCCGAAACTACTGTTTCTAAGTGACGCACGTTATATGTAGCACTCTCTTTCAGTGCACCAAAAGTCGTAACATAGATGCTTTTGAGAGAAAAATTCTGACCATCCCACCCGCCCAACTAAACATAAGTTAATACACACCCCTCTGTCCCTGCATATTCATACAAACGAACCTTATACAACCTTATATTGGGGGACAGAGTGGTAGTAATATGTGGAGGACAAGTTTCGGGGAAGGTTCAGGTTCGTAGACTGGTCGTTGCACAAGTACCCATGGAAGATACATCATACATTTTATCAACATCTGAGAATCTTTCCGAGAACCGTGAGAACTCGGCTTTTGATAACCCGAGCCTCCTTGAAGCCGAGACGGGCCTAGTTTGCCTGCAAGAACCTTACTTGATCTCTACATGTACAAGGTATTTGCGGATGGCGCCGCCCGCTCAACGAGGCGAACGCAAGACCTTGTCATTGGCCGCGAGTGGTAAAAAAAAACGTGAACTATAATGTTTCCATCTCCACGCTGCTAACCCAACGTGGAGGGCTCTCTCCTTACCCTTAATGTTAATAAAGGAAAAGGGCAGCCCTCGGTAGCGGGTCAACGCTACCACACCACTTGGGATGTTTGGGACTCTACGAAAGTTGGGCTCCATCTTGGCGAACTCGGGCTCCATACCATATTCTTATCATTAATGCAGCTCAGTAAATCGTCAGTTCTCCACGCTCGGGCCATTTGCATATCTCAGGAAAACCTGACTTCTCGACGCATGTGCCTCGCGGTCCGCATTCTTACCCCCCGCCGTAGTTGAGATTTTTTTCCGCCGCCGTGGTGAAATTTTTCAACTTCTATTGATTTAATGTGTGAGGATGAAACCGCTCCGCTCCGTATCCGGACTCTTACAGTGATGAGATTTTTTTTTCCCCCGCCTCATGAACTTTCGAAGTTTTTTATCCAAGTTCGATTTCTTTTCCCCCCGTCCGAAATTTTCTATCCAAGTTTTATTAATATGTTCATCCACTGTTATGATGGAGTTTGTGTGGGGATGAAAATTTAGCACCCCTCTATGATACGTATATACGATACCAGTCATGGTACTTAACAAGTACGAGTACAAATTTTGCTGCTATTAATATATTATCACCTGAAGAAGACATTAATTAATCGGGTCAGCTTTTTCATTCTGAATGAATAATGCGAATACCCATACATAACGGGACTCCAGTCCTATAAGGCCTAAGTTGTTGTTGCTGTTGTTGTTGGTACGTTGTTTACGTTATTGTTACGTAATGTTTTTTTTTTTTAGTGTCGCTAAGTACGAGTTCGACTACGAGTTCGTGTTTTCGTATGTTGGGTATTTTTTGTGTCGCTATACCAGGTTATTATTATTTGAAGTACCCCTTTACGTATGTACGTAGTCATACCAATTATTATTTTTTCAAGTAAACAGGTATTATTGTTTTTAGTATATTACAGACGTAGACTTTTTGTACCAGGTATTATATGTATGTATGTTACCCATTTAATGTGCTGTTATTGTTGTTGTTGTTGTTGTTGTTGAGCTTGTCAATTTTCGCTTCGGTTTGTAGAGGGATGTCATGTTCCTTTTTCTCCATGGCTTTGGCTTCTTGGGCATAACTCCCGGAAACACGAGATCGTAAATGGATGTGGCTGTTGTCTATCGCGTGTCGCACGAGAAAAAAACGTTTGTATGCTTCTTGGGTATCCCTGCCGTATTTTAGACACATGAGCGTAGATGGGTATGGCAGTTGTACGTCGTGTGTTTAACGGGTAGTAAACGTTTTTTATATTTTGATTGTTGTTTCGATTTTCGTATATGGGTGTGGCGGTTGTCTGTCGTGTGTCGCACGTGAAAACGGTACCGGTATAGCGGTAGAGTGAAAAAATAATATTCTGTTGCGTGGATTTTATTTCATGGCTGCCGGACACGAGAGCGTAGATGGGTGTGGCGGTTGTCCGTCGTGTTTCGCACGGGAAATAGTTTTCGTTTTATCCCACGGTATTGCGGTAGAGTGGTATATTCTGTTCGTGGGTTATTTTTTTCATGGTGCGGCTTCTTGGGTTAGGACTGCCGTAGACACATGGGCGTAGATGGATGTGGCGGTTGTCTGCCGTATGTCGCACGGAAAATCGTTTTTGTTTTATCCCACGGTATTGCGGTAGGGTGGTACGTTCTGTTCGTGGCGGTTGTCCGGCGTGTGTCGCACGCGAGAGCGCTTTTTCTATTTTGATTGTTTCGTCGAATTCTCGAGTTGTCTTCTTGGACATCACTGCCGTAGACACATGAGCGTAGATGGATGCGACGGTTGTCTGTCGGGTGTCGCACGTTTAATCATTTTCGTTTTATCCCACGGTATTGCGGTAGAGCAGGTAGAGTGGAATATTCTGTTCGTGGATTACTTTTTTCATGGGTTTGGTTTCCTGGGCACCACTATGTAGACACATGAGCGTAAATGGATGTGGCGGCTGTCTGTCGTGTGTCGCACGGGAATTTGTTTTTGTTTTTTCCCACGGTATTGCGGTGGGGTGGTATATTCTGTTCGTGGCGGTTGTCCGGCGTGTGTTGCACGGGAAAACGCTTTTTATATTTTAATTGTTTTGTCGATTTCTCGATTTGTTAGGCGGTTGACTGTCGTGTGCAGCACGGGAAATCGTTTTCGTTTTATCCCACGGTAGTAGCGGATGAGTGGAATATTCCATTCGTGGCATTCGTGGATTTTTCATGGCTTTGGCTTTTTGGGCACCATTGCCGGACACGAGAGCGTAGATGGATGTGGCGTTGGTCTAGCGTGTGTTGCATGGTGTTGCATGGTGTTGCACGGAAAAACACCCTATATTTTGATGTTTTGTGCTTTTTTACATGGATGGGTTGGGCTTCTTTCGCGTCACTCCTTTAGTTGTCTGTCGTGCGTTGTGGGATAGTGGCTTGGGTATACCATATTTTAGAGTCCGTCGATTTTATTCCATGGTTTGGCTTTGCTTGCCTCATTGCGTTGCTTTGTGTGTTTTCTTGCTGGAGAGTGTGCCTTTGATTGGGGCTCATTTATTGCGTCAGGGATCAATAATCGACATTTTAACGGGACTTCTTTCGATGTTATGGGCCTTTTTTGCATCATTCATTACGTCAGGAATCAACAATACAAACTGGGTCTCTTCAACGGTCCCTTGGCATCGTAAACTGGTGCCTTAGCCTCTCGGCCCCTTGGCATCGTAAACTACCTGATGTATTGCGGGCCTTATTCCTTCTTCGCTTCGCGGACGGCCTGGGCCGGCGGCGAAGCCCCCTTGTATCTATTAATATGATTAACTGGTGCCGTTTCGTCACAAGTCGCTGTCAGGCGTCCGAGGGGGTCTATTAATATGATTATCTTGTGTCGTTTCGTCACAAATCGCTCTCAGGCGTCCGAGGGTCGAATCGGCTAACCGTGGCTACGTATTTCCCTTTTTTGCCCTATACCTCTCTCACGTCCGCCGCCCACTGTAATGTCATAATGCAGTTTTTGTCAAGATCCAAGATCCACTACTGCTGTGTTATTTCCTGTTTGCCAGCACTGAAGTTTCGTTTGCGTGTTGTGAAGTTTCGTCCTCCTTCGGTAGCTTCGTCGGCGGCGTGGGCCGACGGCGGAGTCCCCTCTTGTAAATAACTACAATTATCCTTGTAACATAATACGCTTCGGTAGCGGGTCAACGCTACCACACCACTTGGGGTTTTCGGGACTCTACGAAAGTAGGGCTCCATCTTGGCGACCTCGGGCTCCATAAATAACTACAATTATCTATAGCATAATACGCTTCGGCAGTGATGATGATGGTGATGGTGACGTCGTTTGGGATCTCCACGACTACGCCGGTTTCGGTATGCCCCGCGGGAGACCGGCTCTACCGCGCGCCACCCGACCCCGATCGGCTCCGCACCCGCGCCCCGACCGCCCCACGCGTCAGCCCTCGGTGACCCGGGTGAGAGAACGGGCGCCGGTGCCGAACTCAGCGTACGGGGGGCGGGGGAAGCCGGCCTCCCGGGGACTGCTCGCTCCGTCCCCTGGAACCGGGCGGATCCGCGGGTGTGGTGAGATTGGGTTTCAGTATATTTGCGAGGCATATCGAAGTTCGGAACTAGGGGACGAGTCAGCCCCCCATAGCAGGCTGAGGCCACAAGGAGGCTGACTTGGGCCAATGCGGTAAGCGAAGCTGACGTAAGAGTAGGCCACAGCACGTACGGTCACCGGTAGACTAACAAATGCAGAGGTAGAGAAGACGGTAGCCTTCTCGGTACAGTATAAAGGGTACGAGTACACAGAGAAACAAAAACTATAGAGTCTGGTCGCAGGAACACAGCAGCAGGGCCGAGCTTCACAGAGACGAGCAGGTCAGAAGAGAGATGACTGCGAGCCCGGGTAGATCTAAATTAGGCGAACAGTGGTACGTGCGAGTGGGTTCTTGAACAGTAACATAGACAAAATGGGTTCGCTACACCAGCCCCATCGATTCAGTCTTCCTTCCTTGTTTGCTTTCCACCTGGCCGAGATAATAAACATAATTTTCTACGTATTTCTGCTCCTTGAACCTGACCACTGTCTACGTCTTCCTGAACCAAAATAACTTTGAAGGCCTTCCCCTTCAGTCTCGAGTGCGAACCGGGTACCAAAGTCCCTTCTCACAAAAGTAGCGTCGTCAGCAGGACAAGACTAGCAAGCGTCAACCAGGAGCTGTACAACGAGCACAAAATGGCGTCCAAGAGCATCAAGTCAGGTGAGCAAAATAACGTAAAGAAGGAGGGAGCTGCGAGCGCGAGCTCGCAGTCGGGCCCCACTAGGAGGTACCCCGCGCGTGAGCCAGGCGAAAGCCCGGGCGGCGCACGAGGCCAACGCTAGAGCGGCCGCAGCACTCAGCAGTGGGGGAACCTGTAGCTCTCCCACTCACGAACTCACTGGTGTGGGAGCCGGTAGCTCTTCCACCCACTCGGTGAAAGACGAGGACCCGGCTCTCAACAGCAGAGGAGAGGGGATCGATGCTGGTAGCCCCGCGCTCAATAGGAGCGGCCCGAGGGAAGAAGACTACCCCAAACTGTCGTTGGGGGGTACGGTGGTGCCTCCGCAGGGAGCACTCACCGTCACCGCGCTCTCCACTGGTCGGTCAACGAGTGTTTTCAACCCCCTCGCAGGGAGTTGAGAGCTGGGGAGGTACCCCCAACATATCTGAATCAGGCTCGGACTTTGACGTGGAGACACACCCCGGGCACCCGGCACGTACTGACCAGAACCGTGCTTCCCCTTTATTTCCGCCCGTGCCAACGGCCGCCCAACATGAACCTTCGTACGCAGACGCAGCCCGTAAGGCTTCGAGGAAGAACGGGGGCCCAGTGGCCGAAAAGGGGCCGGTGAGCGGCAAGAGGGGCCCCGATGAGGAGGAGACGCCCGAGCCCCCGGCCATCTTGTCCGACGAGGAAGCAGAGGACGCTAAGGTGCGTGCGGGAACGGCGTTTTCCGTAGAAACGATGATAGAGAGCTTGCCATTCGAAGAAAAAAGCAGGATATTGGGCGTAGCGCCGCTTGCATCTAGTATCTGCGTTGCCACGGCCGCTGGGCCGGGGGGGGGCAATTGTTCCCATAAGGGCCAGGTCCCAACAAGAAGCAGTAGCACCGACCCTCCCCTTTCGCTTCCCCGTGTTCCACGACGACCTCCGCCTTGCTCGTAAACTGCAATAAGAGGAAGCCGAGTTGGCAGCGCAGTACGCTATAGAAGCAGCCAAGGACGCCAACCTCGCCGCCTCTATGGGGGACGAACAGAGCGGAGACGAAACACAATCCGAGTCATCGTACACCGCTCCGCCCGCCACGAGCGAAGTAGCAGCCCGCAAAGAATCCAAGTACTGCCCAGGAGCGTGGGGCAACCGCTTCGAGGCTTTAGCTCACCCCTCGACCACCGGACCCTCCGTGCCGCCTCAGAAACTGCGACGGACGCCGCAGAACCCCCAGGAAAGCGAGGCAACCCCGGCCGAAGCGATATACGACAAACACAAGGCTGAGGTCGACACGCTCCGACGCCAGCGGGAGGAAGCCGAGGATCGCAAGGAGGCCCACCGACGAGAGGCGGAGCGGCAGCAGATAGTAGGCCAGCAAGCCAGGGAGCGGGTGCGGCAAACCACGGACGACCTTGCCTCTGCTAAACGCGACGTCCGCCAGAGCGAAGAAGCACCCGCGGCGGCGGAAACCGGCGTCCGGGACGCCAGGCAAGCCACCTCGTCCACCCAGCGCGACGTCGAAGCTAGCAGGGGGAAGCGCGAGGTGTCCCGCCTGGAACACATCAAGCAGGACCAGACCGGCCTCCCAACGGCGGGGCCACCGTTATACAACCCAGCGCCGCCGACCCTCCGGGTGACGCCGGCAGGAGGGGGGGTGGCCGGTGGCCGGAAGGGGCGCCCAGGCCGGCCTTTGACGCGGCCCAGTTCTCGGCCTTCCTCGCCATGAAGGCGCTGTTCCCCGACGCACCGCCGGAGCACCTGGCCGAGTTCAAGGCCTTCCAAGAAGCGTCCGGCCGCCACGCCTCCTACGCCGGATCCGAGACCATCCAGGGACCCGGAAGAGGGGGACAGAACCACCACAACACCTTCGCAGGCGACAACGGAAACCACCAAGGGTGGCACCACGGTCATCTCCAGGAGTGGGGGCACGGAGGTAACGGCGGAGGTGGCGGAGGCTATGGAGGCGGGGGAGAGGGGTTCCGCGCAGAAGGTGCCCAGAACCCCGACTTCCGCATCAACTTCCAGCAGCATGGCGGCGGGGGAGAGGTGGTGGTGACGGTGGGGGGGTGGCCGTGGGGGTAGCGGCGGCGGCGGTGGCGGCAGGCAGGGAGGCCGCAGGGACAACGGAGGCTCCAAGGGCCGTAACAGGTGCAAGACTGGGTCCGACCGGAGAGTAGATACCGATTCGGATAGCGAGAACGAGGTACATACTAACTGGGCGCTGGTGGATCCCACGGTCACAGTGAATCAAGGTTCTACACCGCACCGTAGACAGGCCAAAACCGCGGCCCCAGCCTCAAGGAGAGACGGGGGGGGGGGCGGTGACAGCGGGACACAAATACAGAGCATCAAACGCTCGTACGCCCGCTTTGACACTAACGTTCTGATCGCAGTACCCGGTATACCGTTCTCATCTGACCACAAACGTGCCAGACCTGGTGCATTTCACGTCCGCCTTGCGTATTGCCGTAGAGGGGGTAAGGGTTGCATGCGATGACACACTCCCTGAGTGGACCAGAGGGTGGGAGAAAGTCTTAGAGCGCCATGTCCTCCGTTCGGTCCGCGCGTCCTCCGCGCAGGCACCCGCGGTGAAGGCCCTGGTGGCTGACGCTTTTGCTCAAGGAGGGGAACTCATGGACGCCGGTCAGAGCGGTCAGGCCGCCTTTGATAACATTTTGCGGGCGTTGTGTCGGGGGTTGAGTAGGGCCTCACCGGCCGCCGTCATGCAGTCATTGCAGAACCTAGCAGTCACGCAGGGCACTTCATTTTCGAAGTACCAAGGGGAACTAAGGTTGCTAGTGTCGAACGTACGGTGCACAGGTCAAGTTGCGCCCGATAACGGCACTATGTAGCTCAAGATAAAAACGAGTATTGATGACCAGTTTGCGTTCCTGGACTTTCGGGTGCTGAAGTGGTCGAACTTGGTCGATATTCGGAAGGCACTGAAAACGAGACAAAAAGCAAAAACAAACTGAATGTTTGCACTTCACTTGCGGACAGCTGCAGCTCGTCGCAAGCAACCACAGCCCGTGGAATTGAGGCCCGCTCCTGATGGAGTGCGTGAGGGCGTCTGAGTGTCTGAGAGCGCCAAGTGATCAGTCGCACGTGCGTAGGCAGCCAGAAAGCGACTCACGAGGTGTTTTCGTGTACTCAAAAGTTGCGAGCCAGCTGCACAAAAAAAGTTGCAAAATCGCTTAATATTTCATTTTACGCGCCGGCAGATATGTATTTAGTACCACGGCTATATGTCACCGATCAAGAAACATATTTCACCAAAAAACTATTAAGCTGACGAATCCGAAAAGGCCTGCGTCGGGAGCCTTTTCGATTCCAGTGAGAGGTAGGTAGGTACGTATTAATATTAATAGTACATTAAAACATTAAAGCTCTGAAAAAAAAACAAAATAACAGTCTAACCCCCCCCCCCGCGATGGTCAAATGACTGAGGCAAGCAACAAATGAGTACGCCCCCCCCCCCCGCGATTCCTGTTGTACTGCTGTGTGTTTGGAGCATTGGTTCTGAAACTTCGAAATACGGACCTTGCGTGTGTTTGGAGCATTGGTTCTGAAACTTCGAAATGCGGACCTCCCATAAAAAGTTGTCAAAATATTCTTTGGGCAAAAAAAGTTTTCCCATAAACTCGGAATGTTTACAAATCCGTACACTCTATTTCCAATTCGTTTGCATGCCGTATGTAACACGCGGGTGATAAGATAACACACCCCCTCAGACGTTTACATATACCAGTATAGGGTTACCGTATCACCCGGGGTGATAAGATAACACACCCCCTCGGACGTTTACATATACCAGTATAGGGTTACCGTATCACCCGGGTGATAGATAACACACCCCCTCGGACGTTTACATATACCAGTATAGGGTTACCGTATCACCCGGGTGATAGATAACACACCCCCTCGGACGTTTACATATACCAGTATAGGGTTACCGTATCACCCGGGGTGATAAATAACACACCCCCTCGGGACGAATTTCCGCGCTGATTTTCTCGACAGGAGGCGAAAAAGCGTAAACGCCGAGCGCGCGCGCCCACTTGACAACAGATCCCTGAGTGATACTCCGTCCCCCTTTCAGGAGTACGTACGTATTGTGTTAACCTATTCAGAACTGAAAACAACGTCCAACACTAATTCCAAGTAGTTTGTCCCCAAATTCGTGCGACCAGTTCTTAAGGGGTTAAGTGTTATTACACGGTATTATTGTCGAAACGCCTAAAATATGTATACGACCCGCGCACGCCCACTTGGCAACAGATTCCTGTGAGTGAACCTCCAGCCCTTTTTTTTCAAGAGTAGTTTATGCGTTTGTATTATTTTACGGTCCGGGATTGCCACCGCGCTGAGTAAGCACTAAAGCTACAGTACAGGACACCTAACAAGAAAGTCCAGGCTGGATTTCTTATTTGAGAGAGGGTGCTTTCTACACTAATTTCAATATAACGACTCCCGATTTTCTTATTTTCCTCTAAATCCCAGCCTGGCTTTCTTATTAGCCTGTTTCTTATTAGGTGTCCTGTACTGTACTCGAGTAAGTAAGCACTCAGCGCGAGGGTGTTTTATCCCGGGTGCAGCCTCCTGCTTCGGGGCAGGAGGCCTCGACTATTTTCATCTCGGGTGCGGCCCCCTGCTTCGGGGCGGGAGTAGCTATTAATAGTAGCTAGGCAAAAGGCCTCAACTATTCCAATACTGACACATTACGTACGTACGTCGCCACCAATATGCGCCCCCATGCTCAAATGTGTAAATGATCGATGGCGGTGAAGAATAATTCAGCAGTACCAGGTCAACCAGGGTATGGAAGAGGAAGAAGCATCAGCTCGTGCGCTGGGCGCGTTGTATTATATGTATGTCTAGGGGTAGAAAGAACAGCAACAACAACTGCTGCTTGCTGTGCTGTGCTGCTGCTGCTCTGCTGTTTGCTGTTGCTACCGCTGTTGCTACCGCTGTTGCTACCGCTGTTGCTTGTGGCCACCGAACTTTTACCCCGTGGTATATAATATGTACGTACGTACGTGTTAATATAACATTCTGGGGGAGAAGCATCAGGTATCAGGAATCCCGGACGTACTGCTCATCAGTCCATGCAGCTGCAGCACGATCGGGACGTTCGTCGAAGGTATCCAGAAGAAAGAACCGTTTGATGCGAAAGTTTGGAAGGCAACACGACAAGCGTACGTATATTCGAGTACTCGTAGATAGGGATAGCAGCTGCAGCTGCATCAGCAACGTATGGTATGTACCAAGTTTCTACCAGCCAAGTGTATCAGGTACATACCACGAGACTATAGGTGCAGCAGCAGCAGCAGAAGGGTTAAGCTGCAGCTGCATCAACAACAGATGACGATGTACTGCAACGCGCATGAGACGTGCGACATATACACTCGTTCTCATACGTGGGATATTCCACTGCTGCTCTGCTGCTGTACCAGGTATGTACGTACGGACTCGGTTCTTGCTTGGAAGAACGATTCTGCCGGCGAAAACAGCAAGCAACATCCGAAGGCAAATACAGCACCACAGCGTTCGGCACCATCTGGACCCACGTCTCACCTCAGTCGTGCTCCTCTGTTCGGAGGATATTGGGAGCCCGCAGCTCTAGCACCGGCAGCGGCACCACCACCACGACCACCATTCCCAGCAGTGGGGGGTGATGCGGACCCCGTTGGTGGACTCGCAGAAGATGGAGTCACTGCCGTAGCTTTGTTCCGGCTTTGACCCTCACGGCGCGCTGCGCCCTCGCCTCGAGAGGCGGTGCCGACATCACCACGGCCATCCTTTGCTTCGGTGGTGACGGTCATGTCCTACTTGCCGATCTTATAGCCTTGAACCGCAGCAAACCAGCTGTGGATGTGAGCTTGCCTCGAGGTGACTGCTCCTGCTACTTACACAGCAGCGGCGTTTTCGTCGGCGTCTCTCTGTTCTAGTGAAGAATTCAGTCTCCCTGATATTCTCAGCCTTCCATCAAGTAGAAACCCTTTCTCTGGTCTGTGGGGCAGACAGGAGGCTATCTCTGAAAACAGGTCGCGTTCAAGGCCCTTGCGCGCGTGCTCATGGATTTTTTTGGCTTGAGCTTGGACAGCCCCCTGGTGCCGAATGTGGACGCCTTCATCAACCCTGCGAAGGATGAGGATACACACCGCAGCGCCCTGAACGCTGTGGTGAGCACGATACTATTTTCTTCGACACGTGACGCAGCGAGATTCCGGCCAGTTTATTACTTCAAAATAGCCAGTCTGCGAGTGGAGTAGGTTGCATGGTTGCATAGATTTGGCCCGACCGAGGAGTTGTCGTACGCAGGACGAGCGGCTGCAAGCATAGCGAGGCACTCCGTCGCATCTATCTATTCTAATCCTCTGCCCTTTGCGCATTAGCTGCTTCTCCAGCCGGCCAGTTTGCTGCCCGACTCTACGTACTTTACCTTGCGAATTTTTAAACCACCCGCCCCACGAGGTATCAGGTACCAGGGTATCATACTACTGCTGTCTGCTGAAGGGAGCCAGCGCATGGCGTAAGTTCCGTACGTAGGCTGTAAGTTCCGCGCACATCCAGCGTGCCATTGGGCTGCACGACAGCCAGCTGACAGCAGTGCAGCAGCAAATCCTCTATGAATACGGCACAGATCATGGAAGTGCACATACATGATCTAGATCTTTCAGAGTGCATCATACGAGTATTCTTGATCTATACCGGTATGATCTGCATGATCTGTATGTACTGCTGCTGTCGTACCTCATGTTGCCAGGTGGGATCCGTACTGTGAATGATCTATACACGACAATTGGATCGATCTGCACTAAACAGATCCTTCACAGTATATCATAACGGCGGGTTAGGATCTAGACGATCTACAGATGATGTATCTGTACATGATCTGCCCGACATGTGAATGCCTGGTACTACTACTATTCATATACTAATAACTGTTGTATACACATTACACATACACTGAACTGCTGGAGTTTAACTTGGAACAAGTGCAATGTTGTTGTTTTTGTCCATCCCATTTATTATCTTCGCCCTTCTTTTCGCTCTCCCTCTTACTGGTAACTCAGATCCGGGGGTCACTAACCCTTATAGGACTGGAGTCCCGTTTTGGGGACAAATTACTTATAATTAGAGTGGATTGTCCCCAAAACGGTTCTGCAGTCCTAAAAGGGTTAAGTAGGCTCTTCTCCCTCCTCCCCACTACAGTACGCGCCTTGCATTTTTATCGCGGTAATTAGGAAAGACTAAAGTGGAAACTGCAATACAGGCAATAGGCTTTAGTCTTCCCTTCGTCGGTACTGCTATATACCTGGTATGTACGAGTATACTGCTGTACCGGTATCGATAAGCTATTGTAGGATACAGCAGCTCTCTCTAGGAACTCGCGCTTGTTGGTATCTGCAGACCTCTTCGTGGATCATGACTCGACGCGCGGGTAGTGTCAGGAAGTTTGTTCAAATCTCACGGGTCGAGTCGGGTCGGGTCGGATCAGAATATGTTCAAACTCTCACGGTTCAGACCCTTTACCCTCAGCCGATCCGATCCGACCCGGCCTGACCCGCGAGGTTTGCCCCGACCCATGAACTGCCCTGGATATTTGTAAGTATATTCAACTGCTTGTGTGCGCTGGTGGAAGACACATCACATTTTTTTTTTTTTTTCAAAGTCGGAGATTTTCACGGCCACGGGGGATCTTATCCAGCCCCCCCCATCCCCGGGTTTCCGGGTGGAATCTCACGTCTAGATGTGTTTTCAGTGCAGTCAATCGCGCCGCTATTTTGGCACGCCTCGTTTGGACCTTCGGCTGGTTCGTGCCTTAGCCTAGAGCGGGTGTATCAGCTTCGTGTTTCATCTTCGTGTTTCATCTTAGTGCTTCATCTTAGTGTTTCATCTACAGCAAGCTTGATATTATCTCCAGATTAGCCGTCCGCGCTTTCGCAACAGGGGCCTAAACCTCGACTTTAGGGTGCTGCAACAACAGCAGTGGCCGAAATTGGTCGAAATTCGGAAGGCACAAAATGAGACAAAAAACAGCCCCCAAATGAACGTTTGCACCTGACTTGCGAACAGCTGCAGCTCCTCACAAGCAACTACAGCCCGCGAAACGGAGACGCTCTCCTTGGGGAGTGTGTGAGGGCGTCGGGTGCGCAAGACAGCAGTCGTAGGCAGCCGAAAACGACTCACGAGGTGTTCATCGTGAACTCGAAGTTGCGAGCCAGCAGCACAAAAAGTCGCAAAATCACTCAATGTTTGGCTTTTCACACAGGGGCGTCCAGAAAAAAGAGAAAACGACACACCACACCCCCAGAGGTCGGAATAGAAAACAGTTGCAACCGTTGTGATCACATGATGAAATAAGAAAATGGAAAAAAAAATTATCCTTATTTTCATTTTTTTTCACTTGGTTTTAGTAACCCCCCCCCCCCCCCCCACACCAATACACAACAAAAAAAAAAAAAAAGTATTTTTTTTTTTTTTTTTCTCTTGTTTTTAAACCCCCCCCCCCCCCCCTACAAAAAAATCATTAAATAAAAAAAACAAAAAAAAAAAAAAAGTATTTTTTTTTTTTTTTTTCTCTTGTTTTTAAACCCCCCCCCCCCCCCCCCTAACGAACAAAAATTTCTGTGAGATGTCGAAAAAAAAAAATTCGACCACCCTCGTTTCACATGCTGGATGGAGCCTACAGCAGTAAGATGGCTACATCACCGATGAAAAACGGCCTTCGGCAAACGTTTTGCTGGTTTCCTGGCGCGTGTTTTGAACTCCAGAAGCTAGCTGGCGCACCCGAAAAAAAGTGCGGGAAAGAAAATTGCGATCCCGTGAGGGGTAGTATGTTATTTGGGGTCCAAAAGGGGCAAAAAGAGCTAAAAAGCTCTGGATTATTGTTTTCTTTGCAGCAGGCTTCTGAAAATTAAGAAGACGGATCTTGCTTGCAATCCCCTTATTCTGTTTCCAAGTTGTTTGTATATATTGGCGAAATACCTACGCCTGCCTACTTGACAACCGATTTCTGGGAGGTCCGCCGTGGTCTTGAGGGCCCCCTATATTTTTGGCGACCGTATATATAGTGTAGCAGCTCGCTCCACCATACCGCCACCGCTACTTCTACCGCTACCACCACCACCACCACCACCACCGCCGCGGCGGCCGCCGCCACCACCACCACCACCACCATCAGCAACACCACTAACACCACCACCATCGCCACCAACAACACCAACACCACCACTATCACCACCACCACTACCACCATCAGCAACACCACCAAGAACACTAACGCCAGCACCAACAACACCAACACCACTAACAGCACCACCACCACCACCACCACCACCACCACCAACAACAACAACAACACTAGACCACCACCACCACCAACACCAACACCATAACCAACAACAACAACACCAACACCAACACCAACACCAACACCAACGTCACCATCACCATCACCAACACAACACCAACACTACACCCACTAAGCTGAAGTGTAACCTTACTCCCGCTAACTGCTATTTATACTATACATGTGTGAAGGTGGTCAACATCCATCGGGCGGGTCCTGGAGCTTTCGAGGCGCTGGTGACGGACCACATGGGGGAGTACCTCGCCAACCCAGATGCTAAGGTAAGCCATATTTAGGCGCCACAAGCAGTCCCGCATTGGGCGCACGGCATAGAGGGGTCGCAACGAAATATTAATATCACTGACCGGGCTCCTCCACTCTCAAACTACCCACTATATTAATATATTTCGATCCGGTGTGTATTGCATATGATACTGATATTTGCAAGTTCATTTTAATGGTGTACCAAAGCCGGTCGCCCCGGTGGGCTAGCAGGTAACCACGAAGCCTGTAAGCGTCAAGATGGCGAGTTCGAGCCCCGCCGAGTGCATGCTCGTAGGGAATTTTTCTCGCAAAAATATCTTGACTAGCGGAAAGCGCGAGAGCGTGAGTTGTCAAAATTCGATGAAAATCGATGAGCGTTGGGAAGGCTGAACCCTCTGCGCGATAAAAATTAAGGCAAGAACCGTAGTGGAGGGGAAGGGAGAGGAGCCTGCTTTGTGACCCCGGATCTGAGTTACGACTAGGGAGGGAGAAAGACAGAAGTGCGAAGATAATACATGGGAGGGGAAAAAATAAAATAAAATAAAATCGAGTTTAGCTTATATTTTTTTTCCCCTCAAAAAGTCGGTTGCTGGGTGAGGTATACAGGCCCCTCGAGTGAAGCAATAGCCTATAGAAACATTAGGGGCTACCCTTTTAAGGCAGAAAACCCTGTCGTGCCATGCGTCTAAGGCATGTTCGTAGGGGCGCACCCAACTTGAGGACCTCTGTAACCGTTAGTGAGTCAAAAACTGTCTTTTGAGAAGAAATGGCATTGCGGCCTGAGGAACAAGGCCCATGGACCTACGAAGGTACATACAGTAGTGGTCCCTCTATAGTGCCGGTATGCGCCAGGCAACAATACCGGCACTATATCGGCAACCAAAACTACAGCATACTGCCACACTTGGTTAATCCCATCTGTGCCAAGCGAGTTCACCGGCACTATATCATATAGGCAATCAGCACTTTATCGGGAACCGGCACTATTCCCTCCGCACACTACCACACTGGTTGATCCCATCTCTGCCAAGCGATTTCACAGGCACTATAGCGGGCAACCGGCACTATGGAGAGACCACCACTGCTGTAACGGATACTGTTGTAAAACACGCACATGGGTTTCCAGCGAGTAGGCACATATGCCGTATAAGGCGCATGCCTTATTGAGTAGTTCCCTTAGTTGAGGAATATACTATTAATATTACGGGGGACCATAGCAAATAGGACCAAATAATGTTGGTAATAATAGGGAAATATATAGACTAGTGTGTACCGTAGGCCCTACAAGTATTCACTATGGTCGAGTAATAAATATTTTGGCCATTTATTTCTCCCCGTATCATAAGTAATGGCACACGTCATCAAAATGCTTTTGTGATGCCTTTGCTCGTGGTGTCTTGCCGTTACCGGTTTTGTTTTTGTGCGTTTGGCCTCGTTGCTGCGTGTGTGTGTTTTGTTTTGTTTTGCTTTGTTGTTCTGTATTCGTTGTGTTGGCCGTGTTGTTTCGATTGTTGGTGTGTTGGCTATTTTATTTTATTTTGTTTTATTTCGGTGGTTTGCCTTGTTTTGTTTGCGGTGCTGGTTGGAGTTGCTGTTTTTTTTTGCTGATTTTTGCCCTGTTGTTTGGAGTTGCTCCTGGGTCTTGCTTTGCTTTGCCCTGCCTTGCCCTGCCTTGCCCTGCCTTGCCTTGCCTTGCCTTGCCTTGCCTTGCCTTGCCTTGCCTTGCCTTGCCTTGCCTCGCCTTGCCTCGCCTTGCCTTGCCTTGCTTTGCCTTGCCTTGCCTTGCCTTGCCTTGCCTTGCCTTGCCTTGCCTTGCCTTGCCTTGCCTTGCCTTGCCTTGCCTTGCCTTGCCTTGCCTTGCCTTGCCTTGCCTTGCCTTGCCTTGCCTTGCCTTGCCTTGCCTTGCCTTGCCTTGCCTTGCCTTGCCTTGCCTTGCCTTGCCTTGCCTTGCCTTGCCTTGCCTTGCCTTGCCTTGCCTTGCCTTGCCTTGCCTTGCCTTGCCTTGCCTTGCCTTGCCTTGCCTTGCCTTGCCTTGCCTTGCCTTGCCTTGCCTTGCCTTGCCTTGCCTTGCCTTGCCTTGCCTTGCCTTGCCTTGCCTTGCCTTGCCTTGCCTTGCCTTGCCTTGCCTTGCCTTGCCTTGCCTTGCCTTGCCTTGCCTTGCCTTGCCTTGCCTTGCCTTGCCTTGCCTTGCCTTGCCTTGCCTTGCCTTGCCTTGCCTTGCCTTGCCTTGCCTTGCCTTGCCTTGCCTTGCCTTGCCTTGCCTTGCCTTGCCTTGCCTTGCCTTGCCTTGCCTTGCCTTGCCTTGCCTTGCCTTGCCTTGCCTTGCCTTGCCTTGCCTTGCCTTGCCTTGCCTTGCCTTGCCTTGCCTTGCCTTGCCTTGCCTTGCCTTGCCTTGCCTTGCCTTGCCTTGCCTTGCCTTGCCTTGCCTTGCCTTGCCTTGCCTTGCCTTGCCTTGCCTTGCCTTGCCTTGCCTTGCCTTGCCTTGCCTTGCCTTGCCTTGCCTTGCCTTGCCTTGCCTTGCCTTGCCTTGCCTTGCCTTGCCTTGCCTTGCCTTGCCTTGCCTTGCCTTGCCTTGCCTTGCCTTGCCTTGCCTTGCCTTGCCTTGCCTTGCCTTGCCTTGCCTTGCCTTGCCTTGCCTTGCCTTGCCTTGCCTTGCCTTGCCTTGCCTTGCCTTGCCTTGCCTTGCCTTGCCTTGCCTTGCCTTGCCTTGCCTTGCCTTGCCTTGCCTTGCCTTGCCTTGCCTTGCCTTGCCTTGCCTTGCCTTGCCTTGCCTTGCCTTGCCTTGCCTTGCCTTGCCTTGCCTTGCCTTGCCTTGCCTTGCCTTGCCTTGCCTTGCCTTGCCTTGCCTTGCCTTGCCTTGCCTTGCCTTGCCTTGCCTTGCCTTGCCTTGCCTTGCCTTGCCTTGCCTTGCCTTGCCTTGCCTTGCCTTGCCTTGCCTTGCCTTGCCTTGCCTTGCCTTGCCTTGCCTTGCCTTGCCTTGCCTTGCCTTGCCTTGCCTTGCCTTGCCTTGCCTTGCCTTGCCTTGCCTTGCCTTGCCTTGCCTTGCCTTGCCTTGCCTTGCCTTGCCTTGCCTTGCCTTGCCTTGCCTTGCCTTGCCTTGCCTTGCCTTGCCTTGCCTTGCCTTGCCTTGCCTTGCCTTGCCTTGCCTTGCCTTGCCTTNCCCCTGTCTTGTGCCTCTTTCCAACACCCGATCGCAGGCGGCCTTGACCGTCCTCCGCGCGCTGGTGACGTCTAAGGGTTTCACAGAGGCGTTGTCTTCGGGGATGGGGAAGGCTTTCGTTACTGGTCTGGTGCAGGCGCTGGAGGGGGAGAAGGACCCAAGGTACTGACTGCTGTGGGTGATATTTATGCAAAGTATTGGTATCAATAGTGGTGAAAATAGTGTAAAAGTTGATTTTCTGGGGGTGTCAGGAGTGTCGGTGGTGGTGGTGGTGGTGGGGAAGGGGGTGTTGGTGGTCTTGGTGGTGATGGCGTTGCTGTTGTTGCTGTTGTTGCTGGTGCTGGTGCTGCTGGTGCTGGTGCTGGTGCTGCTGCTGCTGTCGCTTCTGCTGTTGTCGTCATCGTCCTTGTCACCGATGCGGGTGCTTTGCTGTTTACTGTGTTCGTTTTTTTTTTCCCTACTGTTTTTCACTTCTACCACCTTACCTCTATTGTTGTTGTTGTTGGTGTTTCTATTTCCACTTTTGAACCAATCTCCCTTTCGAGATGGTCTTGAGTCAATAAAGTCGTACTTCGGTATATACCAGGTACACATATGTTTTGTTGCTATTTTCACCTTTATCCTCTATAGAACGGCACTACGTACATATAGTATACCGTTTCGGGAACAAATTACTTAAAATTTGAGTTAGTTTTTTTTTCTCTGTAACGTCCAGTTCTATAAGAGTTAAGACACACTCGTGTTTCGCTCATCTCTCTACACAGGTGCCTCATCGTGGGACTGGCAGCACTCCGAAAGGCCCAGCTGGGGTTCGAGGCAACGGCATTGGAGGAGACTTGCGAGGCGGTGTTTGACGCAACAGCTTGCTACTTCCCCGTGACCTTCACGCCTCCCCCCAACGACCCCTACAACATCAGCCCGGACGCGCTGAAGACAGGTGGGCGCGATGGCAGGAGGGCTGTGTAGGCCTTAGCAGGCCATACAGATCCCCAGCTCATGCTCTAGATCTTTCGAGGTAGAAATGTCGCTGGTTTTAGACTACTGTATTAAGTTTGAGGTCGAGGGTTCGAGTCTCCGTAAGGAGATTTTAATTCTCAAATGACACGAAAACTGTCGAGATCGCCTATTATAGCGTGGGTAGGCACAATTCGACGAGGAGAGCCGGCGAGGGAAGACAGTGCTGATTTTTTCTCGCGATAAAAATGCAAGGCACGTACCGCAGTGGGGAGGGGGGAGAAGAGCCTACTTAGTGACCCCGGGTCTGAGTTACGACTAAAGAGGGAGAGGTAACAGAAGGGCGAAGATAATAAATGGGATGAAGAAAAACTAAATGCCCGAGCGAACTCATCCTGCGGTAGGTTTTGCACTTTTTTGGCTCTTATGTTTTCTGACAGGGTTAGCATTGATACTTTTGCCAGAATGTTTTGTATTTTTACTGTCGCAAAGAAATCTCGGTCGGGTTTTGCGAACAAACTTATTGAAAGTCGTCTTTCAGGTGACGTTTTGAGCTTCTCTTGTGTGAGTACGTATGATATATAGCTCAGAAAACAAGGCACCGCGCCTACCTGCCGTGGAATCGCTCGATGTTAAATCATGTTGTTTTTTTTCTTGCCGGGTGGCATCATCTGTATGGCAACGGCTCTTGCCCACATGCATGCAGGGTGGGATCTGTGCGATACAGCTCTCTTCTTGCACGAAATATCATACCGGCAAGCATAGGATCTGTGCACGACCTATACTGTAGATCGTGATATGCCAGGTGTGGTATTATAGGCGCGTGTTTTTTGCCCTCTAAGGGTGGCACCTAATTTTTCTGGGGCTTCTCCTGCGAGCAGCTCCCTATGTACCTCACCCTAAACACTGAACTTTGAGAAAAATGAAAGTATAATAAGCCACCTGTATACAGCAGTAGTGCTGGACACTTAACAAGAAACAGGCCAATAAGAAAGCCAGGCTGATTTTTAGGGGAAAATAAGAAATTCAGGAGGTCTTATCTTGAAATTAGTGCAGAAAGCGCCTTCTCTCAAATAAGAAATCCAGCCTGGACCAGATTTCCTGCTTCTTATGAGGTGTCCTGTACAGTATATATAAAGAATGGTCTAATGTGTAGAACACATAAGGGCCCGTTTTAACGAAGAAAAAAAAAACCATTTGGAAAAAAAAAATTCAAATCCGCTTTTCATTGGTCAACATGCGCACCAGCACCAAAGATTCGGATCTTGGGGGGTGCTGGTGCGTGTGTTGACCAATGAAAAGCGAATTTGAATTTTATTTTTCCCAAATTGAATTTATTTTATACTCGTTAATATGGGCCTTAAACATGATTGGAATACGTATAGTATGCGAAGGGTTTTGTGAAACACAAATGGTTTCCCTACAATATTGGGTAGTTTTCCTCAGTCCAAGGCCTCCCCCTCAGCCAGATTTTTTTTTTTCTTCTTCCAAAATGTGCTACCCTTATTAATACCTGCCGTAGCTTGCGACTTGACCCTGTTCACGATCTAGACCTTTCCGATAGACCACACCGATCCCCACTTCATGATCTACAAGCAGTAGACCTTTCCTATAAGCAGTAGACCTTTCAAGGCAGATATTTGCCCGGTCTGTACTGGCATGGTCTAGCGCATGTTGCCGGGTGAGAGCTCATATAAGCTGCACGGCCTGTACTATACAGCAGATCTGTCCTATACAGCAGATCCTGTAATTGGATCTGTACTATACAGCAGATCCTGGCATTGTATCTGAACTATACAGCAGATCCTGCTCATCATATCGTAACGGCAGGTGTAGAGTCTACCGTATATGGATGATCTGCTTGTAGATCGTGGTTTGGGCGACTTGTGCAATGTTCTACACAACATCGTGTACGCAGCTGCCGCTAGGCGCTCACGCAGTGGGACATTTGTAACTGTCGCCAACTTGTGTGCGTTCGTGGAACTGATGGGGGCATGGCGGCGGCGGACGGTGGACGCTTCAGGCGAGCACTTGAAACCGTTTTAAAAAAAAAACGTTTTTTTTGGTGCCATCAAAAATGTGAAAACTCGAACACGAGTCCTTCGCTTGTACATTTTAACCCTAATACAGCAGTACAGGACACCTATTACGGAGGACCACAGTAAAAAGGACCGAATATTGTTGATAAATGGAGGAAATTGAAATAAAAGTGCTTTTGTTTTTCTTCTCTTTTTTTTTTTTTTTTTTTTTCCTTTCCCATCCCATTTATTATCTTCACACCCTCTTCTTTTCTCTCTCCTCCCAATTTTAACACTCGTAAACTCAAGATCCGGGGTCGTCACAAAAGTAGGCTCTTCTCCCTCCTCCCCCGCTCCTACGGTTCCTGCCTCTTGCATTTTTTTATGACGAGAAGACTCCCATTCAACCCTTTCTTTTCCTCGTCGACTCGGCATCGAATTGCGCCTCTATATACCCACGCTATGTATACTATCACGGAGGACCATAGTAAGGGCCCGTTTTAACGAAGAAGAAAAAAAAATCAATTTAGAAAAAAAAAAAACAAACGCTTTTCATTGGTCAACACGCGCACCAACCAGCACCAAAGATTAGGATCTTGGGGGGTGCTGGTGCGTGTGTTGACCAATGAAGAGCGATTTTTTATTTTTATTTTTCCAAATTGAATTTATTTTATACTCGTTAATATGGGCCCTAAATTCGGGAGTTGTATATTAAAATTAGTGTAGAACGCACCTCTTCTTGAATAAGAAATTCAGCCCGGGCCAGATTTCCTGTTTATCATTACTGCACGTATACTGAAGTATATACAGCACAAGTAGGTGTCCTGTACTGGAGTGTCCAGGGTGGTCACCCAACTATATCTCTCTCGAGGATTAATGCAGAACACACGCGAATGACCTAACCATTACATACAGCTTGCAAAATGGAGTATGAACTACTGCACCGCACGTACGTAAGTCGAATGCACAAAAACGCCTTACTATTATATATGGGCTGTATAGAACAAGCGCCCCCGATCTATCACGCAGCTTTGCAAAGTTGAGCATCAACCACTTCAATCGGTTGAACTGGCGGCTACCGGTAACGTATTTATTAAAAAACAAATTAAGAAAAAAAAACGAATATCGGCTGTGTGAGCTTGAGATGGGAGATTTCGATGAGAAAGTCATCTTATTGGCAACCTGTGTGTGATACTTCGATCGCGCGTACTACTGCCAGTGATGTGAACCGACAACCGAAAGTCGTTTTTTTCGGTCGGTTTATTTCGGTTTTTCCAAACCGAAAACCGACTTTTATTTTTCGGTTTTTCGGTTGCCGAAAAAAACCGAAACCGAATAACCGACTCGATTTTTTTCGGTCGTTTTTTTTCCCTGTCCCGAAAATCAATAACGCCTACATATCTACATGGAAACCCCGTTATGAATAGACATGGACACACAGCACACAACACACAGCACATAGCACACAGCCCGCACCAGCAGCGACAACAACAGCCGCACAGGGCACAGGGTACAGCGGTACAGCAGTGCGTCGCGAGACTGCGAAGGATAACCATCTCCGGTTCAGGCGGCAGTGCTGACTCTGACCTTGAGCCGGAGGCAGAAGCGGGTACTTACAGCCCCCCCTTCAGCAACCTAGCGTTCTTGATGGTGTTAGCTGTACGCTGCAAGATGTATCTATCATCTGTCATTACATCATACATGGTATCTAGACTACACATCAGCAGTGCCCTCGTATACTACTATCCTACTGTTTTTTATTGTACGTAGCAACTGCTGCTACATGTACCTGTATGTAGCTATTGTCGGCTGCAGATTATAAATATGCGTGTCGGCCTGTACCGTGTGTGGTGCAGCAGACGCAGGTACTGCAGGAAGGCCACTTGACACCACACCACGATCTCATCTCGTAACATTATGCCAACACATGCGCGCCGAACCCTTCGAAATGTGGACCAATTGGCTAGTTTAGTCGGGAAACCGACCGAAAACCCGACCGAAAATGTTCGGTTTCGGTTTCGTTTTTTTTCGGTTCAAAATCAAAAACCGACCGAAACCGACCTACTTTTCGGTGAGAAACCGAAAAACCGACCGAGTCCATTTTCATTTTCGGTTCACATCACTGACTACTGCTGTACGAGTTTTACCTGACCTACTGTTTTTTTTTTATGCCTCCAAAATTGGACTAAAATAGATGCTCGCGTCATTCGCTCGTAAATATACCAAACATGTACGCGTATTTATATCATATCATACCAGGAATCACGATCACGCGTTTTTTTTTTTTTTTTTCATGAGTACATACCAACAACTCAATCGATCGAACGCGTATTTATATCATATCATACCAGGTATCACGATCACGCGTTTTTTTTTTTTTTTTTCATGAGTACGTACCAACAACTCAATCGATCGAACGCGTATTTATATCATATCATACCAGGAATCACGATCACGCGTTTTTTTTTTTTTTTTTCCCCCGAGTATATACCAACAACTCAATCGATCGAATTCACAGCTGACGTTTTTTTTTTTGTATTTAACAAAAAAAAAGGTCTGGAAAGCGTTCTCGTCGGCTCGCCAGGCATGGCGCCCCACGTGCTGCCCATGCTCCTGGACAAGCTGTCGTCGGAGGTTTCCACCGCCAAGGAGGCGTCTCTCAAAGCACTCGTCGCCGCAGTGCGGGCCTTCGGCGCGGTCGGGGTGGGGATGCATCTCCGCGCCATCGGAGTAGCGATGTTCGAGGAGGTACGTAAGAGCGGGGGTAGGGGGTCCTGTTGGCTTGTTTGGTGAGGGAGGCGGGGCGGGCGGGCGGGGGTGGGGGGG
>MEHQ01002875.1:69741-98570 GCA_008828725.1 Saccharina japonica | reverse complement strand
GCTGCCGTGCTCTCACGAACCCAAAACCGAGAAATAAAAAGGCTCTCGCGAACAAAAAATGATAGGAAACAAAGACAGGGAGGCAAGCTCCGGCAATTAATCATGTAAATGGAAAGGAGGCGGTGTCGAAGTGGGAGCTCTGAGAGTGCAGGGATGAGGGATCCCTCAGATAGACAAAAGTAAGTATGTCTATGTAGGTATGTATGTAGGTATGTATGTATCTATGTATCTATGTATGTTGTATGTATGTATGTAAAAAGGAACGATGTTGGTGTGGTACGAAGCCAAACCTACGTGTAGCCGACCGGTTTCACATTTGAGGGGTGAGGTCGGTGGGTTTGAGGTTATATGGGCCATCGGCAGAAGCGGAGGAGGGGGAGCCCAACAAACTTGGTGCCCGGCGAGTGCGTGGAAAAGCGTGAATTTCTTGGTACGGAGTGCAGCATGGGCCCGGCAGTAAGAAACGCTTAACCTGAGCAGGCCTTGAAAGCTTACATTGACACCGTCTTTAACCCATTCAGAACTAAAAACACTATCCCACACTAATTCCAAGTAGTTCGTCCCCAAAAACGTTGAACCAGTTCTTAAGGGGTTAAGCAACCTTGAGAATAGACTATTTTTTTCGGTTTTAGTGTATCGCTCGCCGGTGATCACGATTTCTTAATCCAAATTTCTTCAGCAATGTCTCTGCCTGGTCGGTGAAAACCCGACATGCTCCGTTCCGGCATTGTAGGGGTGTGAGGGTCTATGGTCATATATACGGCTATGGCCATGCATGGATATGAAGCACACACACCCCCAAAAAAAAGAATATATGCATTGCGTTCTTATTACCTGACAGGTTATTTTATTACCTGGCAGGTCATTTCTTATTTGTGGGCCTACACCGTATAGGTTATATCCCCTTTTTCATTGAACCCCCGTTTTTGGGACCAAGCACTTATAATTGAGAGTGGGATCATCCTTGAAGCAGGGAAAGGGGATGTTGACTATTGATAGCAATGTTGTGAATCTCCCCCTTTCTGCATGCTCCTTTGCACTTCAAGCATCGCAAGTTTTTTTTTTCGCGGGGGGTCAATTGGTCGTGTATGTAGTAGAAAGACCACCGCGGGATGGGGACCACAGCATTTATTTATAAAAATTGAAAAAAAAAAAAAAAAAAAACGGCTGTGAGATCGAGGATTTTGTCGAAGCTCATTTTTGCTATTGATAGCTGCGTGTGATACTTCGATCGCGCGTTCTCACGTTTTTTTAATACTTTTATTGAAGCCGCAGACCCCGTGTCTCTTTTTGTAACCGTGCGTGGAACCGCTCTCCCTCGTACACGCACCAGGTAAGCAGTTGCTCGTAGCTAATCTACGGGCTTTAGTTGGTCAGCTGTCAGCTTTAGACGATGCGCTGGACATTGTCAGATAGCATACGTAATCATATTATTAGTACGATGGATAGCTTAAAAGAAAGGTATGGACAACACAATGCTACCAACGAGCACCTTCCAAGTGTTCAGATATTCTCTTGCAGGACAAGATTTCGAGCGAAAAAACAAACCCAAGAGCGATTTGACCTGCTTCAAAGAATAAAAAGCAAAACATGAAAAGTAGTGTACTATTTTAAACGTAAACAATGTGTACATTCATGCAACGTAAACACTGTGTGCATTCATGCAACGTAAATATGTACATTCATGCAACGTACACAATGTGTACCTTCATGCATGGTATATATTATTTTAGGTAGATTGTTCGTGGTATGGGGGGGGGTATAATTAATTAATTTTAGCGAAAGAGGGAAAAGGATATACCACTGAAGCCGCAACCGGTTGCTGATTGCTGTTCCGGCTGCCTCCTTCGGCCTTCCCCCGGCACCTCCCACGCCAGAGCCCTGACGAACGACTACTGGATGGGGAAGCTGCTTGACGTCTACCTGGCCTACGAGGCCCTCACCGACCACCCCTACGCCTTCTCGAGCGTGCTCCACGGCTTCTACCCGTTGGTGAGCTCCTGGGATGGCCGCAACGAGCAGGAGGTCAGGGTCAAGTTCGAGAACTACATCGATCAGCGCGAAGAGCACGTGATTGACATGGACCGCTCCGCGGTCTGGCTCGCGCTGAGCATGCTGTCGCCCATGCTGTTCTCGAGGCGCCTCCAGTTCTCCTACAACACCCCCGTTGTGTACTGCCCCCAAAACCGGAAGTCCAACATACTCAAGCTGCCTGGTCGAGGACCCGCCCCGCGCGGTGGGGACGTAGAGGCTGGCGATGGTGGCGCGCTGCGGGACTACGTAGAGGGACAGGACGGCGAGTTGGCGGTGAGGGAGTTGCTGGGGCGCATGACGCTGGAGGAACTGACCGTCCTTTACGGTAAATGCTTCGGGTCCAAGCTACCGGGAGTGGACCGGTGAGTTTTTTTTTTACCCCGCGTGCTATGAATATGTACGATCACGATTTTGTTGCGAAGTACAGCAGTTATAACCGTCAGGTAAGGGCCGACATTATAACGACGCAGAAATAAAGCAAGTTCTATTAATATTTGACAGCCTAAAAAATGGCATGTCTCGGCGAAAATGGCACGAATATCTTCTGTCGACAAATTACAATACAACAGCAAATATCTTGCTGTTTTGGCCGTATAACGCCCTCAGACTTTTGTCAACCTCCGTGCAGCAGTTGTCCCCAACAGATGGAATAGTCGCGTGGAACTATATTTGGGCAGGCGATGCATTCACGATTTATCGACACTTTTATCGCGTGGAAAGGGAATCGGGCAAGTCGAAGTTGTTGGGGTCGGCTGAGAACGAAGCTCGACCTTGGCGATGGTAGATGCGGCGCAAGGCATGAAATTCGTCGTGCCGACCTGTTCCAAGCTAACCGGTCGCCCCGGTGGGCTAGCAGGTAACCACGAAGCCTGTTAGCGTCAAGATCGCGAGTTCGAGCCCCGCCGAGTGCATGCTCTTAGGTACTTTTGCTCGCAAAAAAATATCTTGACAAGCGGAAAGGGCGAGAGCGTGAGTTAGCAAAATTCGATGAAAATCGACGAGCGTTGGGAAGGCTGAACCCTCTGCGCGATAAAAATCAAGGCAAGAACCGTAGTGGGGGGGGAGGGAGAGGAGCCTGCTTTGTGACCCCGGATTTGAGTTACAACTAGGGAGGGAGAAAGACGGAAGTGCGAAGATAATAAATGGGATGGAAAAAATAAAGAAGACAAAAAGCTCCCAATATTTTTCGCACTCTCGCTCGCTCACGCGCTGATTGCGATTGCGCTTGTTGGAGTCGGTGCTGCGTTTGCCTGCAGGGCGTACGTACGTGCAGCGACGCGTTCTGCACAGCATATCGTGGTATCCAGGAGGATCGTTCCGGCCCGGCCTCGCTTAACTTCTTTTGGGACTGACTTGACAGCGAAAAAACGACGAATAAAACGAGACTAGCACAAAAGCACCGGCCACACGAATGCCCTGCTGAGTTAGGGGATGCTACATGATGCATTTTTTTCGTGACCGAACTACTGTACGTACAAGCAAGCAAGGAGCTGTACGACACGCGCACAACCTGATACTACTCTGCTCTTCCCGCTGCGCTCTCGTACTACCAGTCACAGTTGATAAGACCACTAATTTTTATCGTTTTTTTGGGTCGCTATACCTGGGTCTCGAAAGGGTTCGTTAACCCTGTTAAAAATGTACCCACGTTGTTTGGGGACACTTTTTCATGGAATTTTCTTGGAATTTTCTTGGATATGTTTTTCAGTAGTAAAAGGGGTTCAGCTGTTCTCCTCTTCGCTCTCTGGTGCCCCACCGCCGTTCTAAGTAACGGTTAAAACTGCACCCACGTTTTTTGGGGACAATTTTCCTGGAATGTTCTTGGAATTTTCTTGGATATATTTTGCAGTATGTACATAGTAAAAAGGGTTAATCTTCGTCTCTTCTCCGCTCTCAGGTACCCCACCGCCGTCCTACTGCGAGAACTTTTCGAGAGGGTGTGGGACTACTGGCAGGAGACGCACCACGGGAAGGGGGAGGATTGCGCAAGGTTCTTCTTGGAAAGGGGGCTGTCGCTGACGTCTGGCGTCGAGGGGGGGTTCGCCATTGACGGAGTCCAGACGTGCCACATGTTTCTGCTGCGTGCTTCGAGCCCCGCGGAGGTGGCCGAGCTGATATTGCACCACAAGGTAAGGTACAATGGTTGGAGGTTCGTTTTTCTCTCATACGGCGGGTGTCACCGACCGACGGCAGTGTGCAGAGATAAGAACAAGAACCAGGGAAAAACCGGTAGCATTGAGGTGGCGCGAAAAAACGAGGTTGTCGTTGTACGTGTTGACCACTGCCGTATTTCCTATCCTCACTTCAACATAGTTGGTACACCTACTTTACAGCGGGCTGTTCACCGCGTGTCGGGTGCGCATTGCGACGGTGCGTTTAACGGCTTGGATTCGATGTCAACGTCGACCGTTAGCGGGAGACTTGTATGGTCGAACGTCAGGATAAGAGCCACGCCCGCCCCTCGTCCTAATATGATACCGCCCGCCCCTTGCATATACCTCCATGTCCCCAAAAATCGTCGATGTCGACTGTAGCATTTGCCCATCCTTGTCAACACGGACATCATGTGTCGTCTAGGACCGCTCCTCCATGCACGCTGCCCGAGCTCAGCGAAAGACGAAGGGGTCCTCCCGAGGACAGGCGAGGCTAATGGCGGCGACATGCGAGCGGTAGACATCCCTTCACTTGCAGCGCTGGGGTCCAGCTCACCCGACGTCGGGGAGCGCGGGCAGGGGCAAGAGCAGGGGCAAGGGCAGGGGCAGCAGCCTGTATCGGAGGGAAAGTGCACTCAAGAGAACGCGTACAGCGTTCTTCGTGACGCGGAACCCTTCCCCTCGGTGCAGCAGCGCTTGGACTTCGGCCAGCTCCTCGACGTGTCTGCTCGGAACGGCGGCAAGCGGGACAGCGCTACACGGTTCGTGCATCTCGCTCGGTCCTGTTTCCGGGAGCTACGCCGCAAAGGCCACTTCTCCGTCAGCCTCTTCGAGGTGGTGGTTGTGCTCCACACGCTTATAGCCGCGCTCGCGGCGCTCCTCCAAGAGGATGTCGATAATGGCGCGGGGGGGGGGGCACCAAGGCGTGCCGAGGGAGGGGCGGGGGTAGACTTCGTCGCTCTGCTGAGCAACGCGTTGTCGTTCAGAGCGTTTTCGGCGAGCGTGCTCGCGGCAGCGGTTGGGTCCACCACCGGTGAGGTGCCGACACTGCCTTCCTTCTGCGGGGAGCTGTGTCGGCCCCGGCGAGGCGATGCTGAGATCCGAGCCGAAGCCACGGTTTTGGCCTACGCTGAGGTGGGTGCAGTCGTGTCCAAAACGCTTCTTTCCCCCCCCCCCGCATCTCGAGAAGTCAGCGAATGCACTGCTTTCTACCAGTGGAATTTGTTTCAAGGTTGCGATGGCGTCGAACTTGGCAAGTAGTACCGGGCGCATGTCAAGAGCCGAGTACGCGCGCGATGTTTTTCTAGCACTAGCGGTGCTTGAAGCGCTTTTTTGGGCCGCATCTCAACTCGACGCGAGTCGACGAGGGAAGAAAGCGGTGGACCCTTCTCGCGGTACAAATGCAAGGCGCGGACCGTAGTGGGGAGGGGGGAGAGAGGAGCCTACTCAGTGACCCCGGATCTGAGTTTACGACTACTGTACGTAGGAGGAAGAGAGAAAATAATAATAAAGATTGTAAATAGGATGGGAAAAAAACGCGAAAAATACGATCAGGGGATAATCCGCTCACCAGTGAAGGTTTCAGGTTCACGATGGGCCATGTCCAAGATAACGATGTGTATGTTTTCAAGCGGCGAGTGCACGCTATTTTTCCATCTTTTGTTTGCCATCAGGTTGCTGATGTTCCTTGTCGTAGGGGGGCGAAACTCAGACGGGCTTGTCCTGGTATCGTGCACTAATCTACCACAGCGCGCCGTACTGTCAGAACGTTGTCGTGCTATATATAGATGTATGCCCCCCCTCCGTCGCGTTGAAGGTCACACTATTTAATAGCTCCCCATGTGAACGCGCATGGACATTCGCCGTTCGCTCCGAACCACCCTCTGCAGCTTTTCTCCACCCCCTATCGCGTGTCGAGGGTCTACGGTCATACATACGACTACGGCCATGCATGAAAATGAAGTACACCCCCCCTATCGCGTGTCTAGCTAGCGTAGCCCTAGTCCCTCGGCCGTGCGGTGCTCTTGCAATTGACGCGTGGTACGATAGATGTACGAAGCACATTTTAACTAAGCTTTCCGACGGACGGGAAAAAAAGTGCCCAATATTATTGAAATCCTCTTGATTTTGTTTCCAGTGTTTTTTTGTTTTTTTTTTGTTATTTTACCTACGTATATAGGCCACATGGGATTTATCCACCTTGGTTTTTGTGTCCTCGTCGGTTTTTGAGCGAGGCAGAGAGCTCTTCAAGTGAAGAATGAGCCTCAGTAGGATAATTAGGTGCTGCCCCTGAAAGGCAAAATACCCTACCGTAGCAGCTTGTCAATTGGCCTTTGCTTTTCCCTGCCCAACTGTGCCAATTATCGGCAGGCCAAGGAGGAGTTCATCGCGGCCAAGCTCCTCCCCGAGGACGACAAGTGCAAAATAAGAGCAGGTAAGATATGTGCGCGCAGGCCCAGCAGTACTTACGACTCACCCCCCCCCGGTGTAGGGGTTGCGTTTTTGGGGCAAAAATGTTGCGACCGGTTGAGGGCCTCCAAATGAACAACTACCGTACGGGTTAGTACGAGTATGGTACTTTTACTATTAATACGGGATCGGCGCTTTCACGGAACCATACTGATCCAAGTAGTACGGCATATAACTTCGGCCTACTAAGGCCTACGGCTTAGTTTAGCATTGCATACAATACGGTAGCATGCATTTTGTTTCAGGACCACGGCCCACGGCTTAGTTTAGTATTACATACAATACGGTAGCATATTTTTGTTTTAGGACTACTTAGCTCACGGAAATGTAAATGTTGGTCGGGCTGTGCGAACAAGCTTCTTCGGACTCAGAAATAAGGCGCCACCCTTCCATGGCATTTCTCTTACCGGATATGTACGGAAGGGGAAGGGTTGCCTGTGATTAATTGTTGCGGTACACCCTTCAATTTCGATACATCATGGCGTAGTTTGTGGACAAAGCTAACGTTCCTATACGCCATGGATGGACAGATCCCCCCCCCCCCCCTCCGACATACGACTACGGCCATGCATGACAGGAGGACGAAACGTGAGGACAACGTCAATAAATCACACCAAACGTTGATAAGATATGTATCCCCGGCTTTATAGCTCCCCTCGACATGCTACGTTGCTGGCTGCGTCTCCCACCACCACCACCACCACCACCATCACCACCCCTATATATACCTGGTGACCGCTGAACGTCGGATTCGTGTTTGTGTCGCGGTGAAAGGGCGCTATTCCAGGGTGGGCTATTGTGGTAAGAGTAATCAGAACCCACGATAGACCCAAAAATATTACATCCCCCCTAAAGTTTACTCGCCATATTTGGTTATGATTACTGTGTTACCCCGAAATATATATATACGAGTATATACGAAGTATATTGGTAGCACCACCCCCCGCACCACCGTATTTTTTTCTCGGTGTACAACACTCTTCCCTTCTTTTTTTTATGTTTTGTTTTCGGCCTTGTGTGTACATACCTCTTCCATCCAGCAACCTTCGTCAGTTTCCCACCACTAACGTATATCCGGTAGAATTCACGGTGGCAACAAAATATTTTTCATTACAGCCAGCCTATTTTTGTTCTAAACAGCTCGAATTAATCCGGACAGAGCCCCGATATGGGTGATGAGGTAAGGATTAAAGCCATGGGGTTCATGTAGGGTAAAGGGAATGGGTTTGTTTTCGAAGGAACCCGTCTTATTTTGAGAAAATCACGCCCTGGCCATTTCGCAAATCTTATTTTCCATGTGGAATCCCGTCCGAAGTTTGATAGTAGTGGGCATGTTGAGAACAAGACTCTTGCCATCCCCGCATCTGTATATACGAGTCTGATCATAAATGTAAGGTACTTTTGTACCTATTGTGGCAATCGAAAAGGTACGTGTGTAGCGATCGAAAAGGTACTTTTTATCGATCGAAAAGTACCTTTAAATTTCGACCAGACTGCTAAAACAAAACAACCCTCCCCTTTTTTGGAAGGCTGACTACTGCCGGAAACTCTGATCTGCCGATTTGTCCCTGAATTTCCCCCCCCCGAAAACACAATCATGCCACCATGTATTTTCGTTTTCACAGTGCATGCTGTGCGCTCCGGAGCGTGCTTCGGGGCGGCGGTCCACCGTGTGAAGGCCCTCCAGATTCAGCTGGCCCGCGGCAACCCTGGAGAAAGCGCGGACGAAGCCGGCAAGGTGGCAGGGTTCGGCCTCTCGTTCAACATCGAACCGCCGCAGGATGACCGTCCTGGGGCGACAACGACACGCCAACCCCACCCTTACAATGGAGATACCGATGGGCCTTACTATGCGCCGGGAGATGCCGCGCGTGAGGCTAGTCATGGCGTCGACTGCCGCCAGAAGTACGGCGGCCTCGCTTCGTGCGCCCAGCTAGCGGGGGTGAAGCTGAATTCGCACGAACAGGTCGACGCGAGGAAGAGCAGACACGTGAGCATGCTGAACGCGTTGCAGTTCGACCGCTTCGCGTTTACGGTTACGCTCGTCAACGAGGTGGAGAACGAGGCTATCAACCGTAGATCCTTGGAGGAAATGGTCGGTCGTTTTCGCGGCCACCCCGCTGATCGCATAAAGGTGTGCAAAGCGGAGATTTGGTTCTGCGGCAGATGCTTCTGCGGCAAGCCTTTGCTCCGATCTTTCGACCAGTTCGGCCGCGTACGACTTAGTTTCCTCCCTAAATAGGTACATATTTTTACTGCAGTAGTTCCGCCGCGTGCGGCTTAAATCCCCCCGCTGTGATAAGCTTTGCGCAAAGTTTTTATATAGTATACGGAAACAACGTAATGAGCGCACAACTGTTGGAGGTGTCTCTGTTAAGAGTAGGAACGGTGCTCCGTCTCGAAAGCGATGCGTGGCCAATGGTCAAACGACTAAGGCAAGTAACCAATCAGAACCCCCCCCCCTGTAGAAACTGTCGTCAATGTGCAAGTCCGCCTCACAGGTGCTCCTTAACAGGATGCAGCTCACTTTCCATGCGACTCGCCCAATACCTCACGGCGCTTCGCGCTTGGTGCAAGCAATGTCTGCCTGGCTGGTGAAAACCCAACGTGCTCCGTCCCGGCATTGTAGGGGTGCGAGGGTCTATGGTCATATGACTACGGCCGTGCACGACATGGGTACACCCCCCCCCTTATAGGTTGGGTTGGCGTCGGTTGGCAACGACGCTGTAAAACACGCCACTCGCTGCGTGAGCTAGACAACCAGGGTGCCGTTTTTTTTTGTTATTTTTTTTTGTTATTTTTTTTTGGCGGTCACCAAAGCTGGCGGTCGAGTAGATCATTTGTGCGGGGTGGAGAACCTTTGTTCCGCACAAGGGGAATGGTCGTATCACGTAGTGTTAATATGGTAAGGCGTCCGCGAGGCAGTTACATAGTAAAACCCATTGCTGTCTCCGGAAGTGGCCACACCAGAAATTAAATTAACTCATTGAAGCTGTCGTCCATATGCAAGTCCGCCTCAGAGGCGGTTCTTAGCAGGATGCAGCTCACCCTCCATGGACTCGCCCAATACCTCACGGCGTTTCGCGCTTGGTGCAAGCAATGTCTGCCTGGTTGGTGAAAACCCAACGTGCTCCGTCCCGGCATTGTAGGGATGCGAGGGTCTATGGTCATATGACTACGGCCGTGCACAACATGAGTACACCCCCCCCCCCCCCCGTAGAAGCAGGCATTTCTGTAAACCCAAAATACCTACAGTAGTGGTAGCAGGCGTTGTAGTTGTTTTTGGCTTTGTTGTGGCGTTCGGTATGATGTCTCCTTTGTCGCCACCTTCCAGTCTATGTCAGGTTGCCAGACACCAGCCCACTTTGAGCGTTGTCGTCGTTATCGTCACTAGTGTAACAAATAGTAAGATTGCTGCGGGAAACATGGTTGGTGCCGGTTCATGCTTTCGCTATTATTGACGATCGGATCGGCTTGCAGTACGTAGTACGTAGACACTTGTTTTATACAATAGAAAATTACAAATAATGTCGGAGGTACAGTTAGTTGGCTTAATGTTGCCGCCGTTGGCCTATCGGGCGTCGTGTGGACAGGTGCATTCCGGTGCGCATTTATACATGCTGTAGATTGCTCATGAAGCGTGACAGGTGTTAGTTCCATGGGAATCTATTGGGTAGCTTTTTCGTGTCGGAGCTTGGACAATTTGACATCTGCCGTTTTTTTGGGGGTTTTAGATTGCTCATGAAGCGTGACAGGTGTTAGTTCCATGGGAATCTATTGGTACGTAGCTTTTTAGTGTCGGAGCATTGGTTGGACAATTTGACATGTGCCGGGTTTTTAGGGTTTTGGACAAGTTGGCATGAGCCAGATTTGTGACTTGCATTAGACAAAGCTACATGTATCGATGTATGGCGGCTGCTGGGTGTGAACCTTGCTGCTGCTACTCTGGTCTGGTGCTGCGTGACTACTGGGCGGGAACGCACCCGCTGCGAGGCCTTTTTTGGCAGCTGCAGGCTGCACTAATCCATACCAGGTACATCCGTACTCGTAGCCAATTGGGAGGGAGTACAACAGTGAACCGGTACGGTGACCGTTGTGAGGCTGCCCCAGAACAGATTGAGTAGACAACAATTCTTAACTGTGAATGAAAACTCTTGTGGTCGTACTCGGATACAGCGCCAAGAACACGGAAGGTGGCGGTTTTATCAAACCGTCCATTACGGGGGAAACATAGTAATCAGAACCAAAACCTGGTGTGTAAAACGTTAGGGGGGATGTCAAAATTTTGGGTCCATCGTGGGTTCTCCTTGCAACATCTGCCTCCCCGGAACAGAGCGAGCGGGCAGCAGTACGAAGAGGGTATGTATATCATGCCCTGCGCGTGTCGTACATCTCCTTGCAAACTTCCGCAGTGTTTATTTACACTGGGGGACTCTTGTCAGCAAAAAATGAAGTGTGCTTCGGACACGTGCTATATACGATAGAAGCACACCCATTTTGTTTCTGGGGTTGTGTTTTTTACTTGATTATAGTATAGGAGCTTTATAATATCCCACCCAAAAAAATGGATTTCGAAAAAAAAATGAAATTGCAGCCGGATCGTTTATAGGTGTACAACGTAAAACATGTAAAACACGCAAAAACACGTTCTGACGATGTAAGGGAAGAATCTCTTTCGTTAAGGAACCCTGACAAGTCAGGAATGGTTTGGCAAACAAAAATGTCACCTCTATCGCAGCACACGCCTCTCCGTCCGTCGCACGTCTCGTAAGCCCCAGGCATGACTCTGCTAAAAAAATGCAATTTTTATTGTCGCCTCTGATCCCGGGCAGTTGACCCCCCCGTGGTGCTCCGTCTCGAAAGGGACGCGTGGTCAATGGTCAAATGACTAAGGCAGGCAGCAAATGAGTACGCCCCACTCCCCCCCGCCCCGGCCCACGGCACACCGATAGCCCTCACGCAGACGCTCGGCCTGGGCCAAACCCCACCTTCTTCTGAAATTCGTCCGCGAGGGGGTGTGTTATGTGTACGTACGTACCTGGTATGCCTGTATCATTTCACGTTCTTCACTTTTTTTTCCCCCTGTCCGAATTCCCAAAGGGGTTGTTGACGCGTGCTACGATAGAGGTGTACCTTATTTTGCTCGAAACTTTTTCTGAATGACAGGGTTCCTTAACCCAAAATCGTCGAAATTTCGTATTTTTGTGTCGCAATATTGTTCATTTTATGCTATATTTAGGCCATGGGATTTTTCATCGGGTACGAGGCACTTTTATTTCCCTCCAAAATCACTTTTTGGGTGAGGTTTACAGTTCCTCAAGTGACCACCCTTATAAGGCAAAAACATGGTGTATACCTTTACCGTAGCATGGGTCTGTTGTAGGTGTGGTGTACCCGCCCGTTCAGACATGATGAACAGCAATTTAATGTCTGTCTGTCTTCGCGATTCCGGAGACTGTTAATTCTCATGGGAGGTGAGTTTTCTCATCAGGTACAGCAGTAGTAGTACCAGATACGTACGATGTATGTGTTTATACCCTTCCCTACGGCCCAAGACCTCACAGCAGATAATCAGGCGCGGGCTTGCAATTCGGGGTTCCAAAAGATAAGACTCAACGCGGAATTCGCAACAATGGAAGGGGCAGGGGGGGGATACTCATGTCATCATGCCTGGCCGTAGTCGTATGTATGACCCTGGGCCCTCGGCTCGCATCCCTACAATGCCGGGACGGAGCACGTCGCGTTACCTCACCGAGCAGGCGGGGGCGGTACAGGGAGGTTTAGTCAGTTTAGGTTGTATAGATACGTCATATGTACGAGTATTGGTTTATCTGCTGTGTTTCGTGTACGTAACGGCTACGTATCCCCCGTTTTTTACTGTTTTTTTTAGCTATGTTTGCAACCCGATCTGAGACCCCAGGGGGTGCATTCCTGTAGTTTCCACAACCCCCCCATCACGCGGCGGGGTTCATACTATTAATAATAATCAAGAGGCCTTCGGCGGCGGCGGGGGCCGTCTTAAACATCCCCTACTTGGGTATCGCTTGATTTCAATGAGGCTGACCCCCCCTTTCTAAGTTGAAAACTAAAGTCGAAAACTAGTCATTTACCTGGTCCAAAACAAATTAAAGAAAAACTACAACAGTAGTAAACATAAACATTGACTGATAATAATGTTGTGCGCTGAGATAAAAAAAAAATGTCCGCAACTCATCTTTGCTACGAGTACGTAGGCCGTAGGCGCGTGTGACGTGTAACGCTTCGCTCGCGCGTAATACGTAGGGTGTGACCCCGTGAAGGATGACGGCCGGTGACACCCCTGTGGATGATACGTACATTGCACCAGAGGTTTATAAATACTTTTTATTTCTGTTGTATCATCCTGTCTCCGTACGACCCACCCACCGTGGATTGATGGGTTGGATGAGGTCTCCAGCGCTGGCCCGTGGTCCCGCCCATACTTCGTCGCGCCGCTGTATGTTGTAACTACAGTATGTACCTGTACGTACGAATACTGATCAGAGGAGCAGAGTTGTCTCTTGAACATTGCATCAATCCTTTCCCGCACACGTTTCGCAAGGAGTTATAGGTTATAGGTCAAACATATGGTCGAATGTCGCATGTCGGATGTTCCTCTTCGTGCGAATATTTCGCCGCCGCTTTGTGAAACCCCTAATGAAAAGAGCGAAACGGTACAAATTACGCCGCTAAATCCGTTCGCCTTGCGTCGTCTGTTACCTGTACGTACTCAAGGCTCGGGAGCACCATGGCCGCCTTGTGGGAGACACAAGCCCCGCTGCGGGACCCATCGGTCCTTCGGTAGGGCTCGGTCGTGGAAATATACATGTCCAAGAGAAGGGGTAGCCAGGTGATGCAAAACAACCAATTGCACTATTTTGAGATTTTTGCAGAGCCCCCGTTTTTTGTACGGTGCTCGCCGCTACTACGAGTGCTACTGCTGCTGTACTACGTAGGCATCGCGTAGTTTGCATTAGAGTACGACGTACCCAGCGGAACAGCAGAATATAACCTCGCGTGGTGATGCTTCGCGTGCGTGGCCTTCCTGCGGGCGCAGGTAGTTTACCCGTCACCAAGGTGCCTGGCTATAAGTCGAGCTATCATACAAAGAATGAAGAGTCTCTGGATATGGCGTGGATGGTCTTTCAGCATATGCAGAGCGCAGAGCGCAGACAGCAGACACCATCGTTACGAGTTACGAGTACGAGGATATACGTACGTACGAGTATTGAAACCCCGCCGCATTATGAACGATCGCGAGATCTCGAGTCCTGAGATCCCACAAGCAAACACGCTCCGTAATCTTTGGCCGCAGACACACCGTCAGCAGACAGATACTACTACTGTTACTGTAGATGCGGACGCCGCAGCCTCTCGTACAACACAATAGCATCTATCTGACGGTTGTCCAAACCAAACTATTATAGTACGTACTGCTGTATAAATGTATAAAGGTTAGGGTTATCCTTCGGGATGGTTGTGGTTGAGTTGAAACACCGGGGGGTGTCGCAAGCTGAAAAGGGAGAACACGGAAGGCGCTCGTTTCTCGCGTCAGCTATGTTATCCCCCCCCCCACACAAATAGACACACGCTTCCTGAAATTTACGGCCTCACTCAGATTGTGTCCCCCTCATACGGGATGTACATCCTGCATGAGGACCCCGACAATAAATCGAACTACTACTGCTGTGTATATACTGTCTGTACCTTCCAGCAGTATCTCGAGGTGGTTTTACTGCAAGTGGAATGCACACACACATTAGACAGATCGGATTAGACCCCCATTTCATCACCTGTTGTAAGTATTTCGGGGAAGATGAGATACAAAGATCTACGTACATGCTCGTACATAGATACATCATGTTTGCCCGGTGGAGGTTTGTGTATCACGAATAACAATGGTTTCAGCGACATGGTGGCCGGGAGGGGCATTGTTTGACACGGCTCGTGCACGACATCTCATAGCGACAAACATATAATATAAAAAGTCGTACAGTAGTGGATCGTTACGTACAATGTGTGAAACACTTCCGTCTAGACGCGCCCTATGTGCAGGAGCATCCTGCAAAAAGTTTTGTGCAGGATGCCGGTTTTAATGGGTGAGGCTGGCCTTTTGGGCCGCATGTTTTTTTTGGGGAAAACGCCATCAAAATACGCGGCGGAGCCGCGTGGCTGCCCCTGCCGACCTCGGGCCCCCCAAAGGGTTGGGGTTCGGGTTCGGGTTCGGGTTAGGGATAGGGGTATGTCTGGGGTTGGCTTGGTCTGGGTCGACGGGCGAGGTAGAAATTGACCACACACAGCCTGCACAAAACTTTTAGCAGGATGCTCCTGCACATAGCGCGCGCCTTCCGTCTATACATGTATTGCCCTCAATAAGGGATCATAAACATCCTGCATGAGGTCATACATAAAAAAAAAATCCGTAGTACGCGTGCGGTCGAAGCATCACACACAGCTTGCAAATGTCATAGGAGTTTCGACGAAATACTCTCCTCCACCTCCCACAGCTGAAGTTTTTTTCTTAAATCCGTATTGTTATCCTTTCCATCCTCAACAATGTGTATGTAGCATGAAAGAGCTTCAACGTTGGTCGCTCAGAAGCACTCCAAAAAAAAGAAACCCACGAGAAAAAAGGGCCTTCCGCACAAAGTCTAACTCCTTTCTGTCGTACCTGCTTCCTTCCGGCTTGAGCTTTGTCATATTCCATTTTTTGCTGTCCTTTTACACGTACTCCTTCTTTTTTCATTTTTTTGGGGAAATATTTTCATGAATCATACCATGGTATCATATATATGTATGTGTTGTTGCAGGTGGGGTTTCGGGACGATACAAGCTACCTCGCGGCTCACTACGGCGGTGGACGCACCCCGAGGCCGATTGCTCAGACACCTACTACGGCCAAGGAGACCTCCACTACCGCCGCCGCCGCACGAGACGCAAGAGATCTACCAAAAAAACAACCACACTCGAGCGGTGCATCCAGCACACCACCACAGGCCGTTGCCCAGCCCAACTCCACCGCCACTTCGAGCACGCCAGCTCCTCGATGTAGCCGAGACCACACCCCTCCGACCGGCGGCAGAAATCGGCACAGCAGTAGGAGTAGCAGTGGTGGTGGTGGTGGTGGTGGTGGTGCGGGCCGTGGGGTTGCGGACAATGCTGCTGCGACCGTGGAGAGGGGCGGCGGCGGCGGCGCCTCGATCAGGCCTACCTTGAGCGAGCAGCTGGCGTCCATCGGGAAGGCGGCAGGCGACATTACCGCGTGAGAAAACCGGCGTACTGTAGGCTGTGTAACGCACGCGGAAGCTTAGTGACTGCATATATATATCGTCTCTCTCCTGTGTCAAGATTAGTTCATCCACACGGCGATACAGGACACCTACGAACTGCTGTCAGAAGAGAAGAGAACGAGTAGTAAGAAAGGCAGGCTGAGATTTGCAGTAAAACCGTGGGAAAACAATAAATTCGGGAGTCGTTACACTGAAGTCAACTTTTAGAACTGCAGTCCCGTTTTGGGGATAAACCACTCTAATTCTAAGTAATTTGTCCCCAAAACGGGACTCCAGTCCTATAAGGGTTAAGAAACCCACAGCCTGAATCAACTTTACCGTTTCTTATCAAGTGGCCTGTACTCTGTATCGTACGTAGCTCGAGCCATTGTTTTTGTCCATTCCATCTACCCCTACCCCTCGAATGAATCCCTACCCCTATGTACGTTTTATTATCTGGGGTGCCCGGGTATAATATCAACTGTCAATACCTTACCAAGAGTGCCCTCTTAGAATAGAATCCGACATTTTATTTTTCGAGACCCGGGCAGGGGAGAGAGGGGAGGGGGGGGGTTTACCGGTGCTAAAACAAAATAAGCAAAACCTGGAACGAAATCGTTTTTCGTAAATTCGTCTATTAATTAAAAAAAAACCCCATCCCGATGTTTTTCTTTTTCTTGTGTGACCTTTGTATGAGAGTGGCGTCGTTTTCTTTTTTTTGACGTAAGGGCCCGTATTAACGAGTATGAAATAAATTCAATTTGGAAAAAATAAAATTCAAATTCGCTTTTCATTGGTCAACACACGCACCAGCACCAAATATTATTCCCCAAGATCCTAATCTTTGGTGCTGGTGCGTGTGTTGACCAATGAAAAGCGGATTTGATTTTTTTTTTTTCCAAATTGATTTTTTTTCTTCTTCGTTAATACGGGCCCTAAACCCCTGAATGTACATATATATTTTCTTTATTTATTTTCTCCATCCCAATTATTATCCTCACCCTACTCTTCCCAGTAGCACGAGTAGCTCAGATCCGGGATCACATATAGCGGGCGCTCCCCTCCCCTCCCCACCACGGTTCTCGTGCGCCCTTATGTTTTAACGCGGGAATCGTTCAGCATTTTCTTCCCTCGTCGTCTCGCGTCGAATTTTGCAAACTCATACGTACGTAGTTGGACTTCAGGCGCCATATTCCAAAACAGACACAACCGTGCGATGGTCCTTGGACTGCAGGAGCACCAGGTTCAAACCAGTCTCATTGTACATACATAAAATTCTTATTATTACGTGGGTAGCATAGTAAATGCTAGTAAATAGGACCTACGGTACACCCAAACACCTACCAGGTATATATTTACCTATTTTTACTCACAATATGTGATCCTATTTACTTTGGTCCCCCGTCAATAGTAACCATGTCATCCGACAATGTGCAGGGCGCTCACTACGATTCCTTCAGAATGAAAAAGCTGACAAAATTCACCAATTACCACCAATCTCATCCAAAATCCTTTTAAGTCTGATTGTTAAGTATTCATGTATACATGTAATTCACATTTTTTTTGTATTCCGTACGAGCAGAACGTCCCAATCCTCCTCACGTGCATGTACGATCAGACTGGTACTATTAACAGCAAAAACGATGTTGATGCCGCAATTCTCGCCCAAATTTCCGAAGCAGATGCTGCTGCTTATGCGCCAGGCCCATGCGTTTTGTATCAAATCTACAGAGAGCACGAAGCTCCCGGGTGTGTTCGTACTATTACGGAGGGCCATAGTAAATAGGACCAAATATTGATAGTAAAAGAAGGTAGATATGTAGGTTTTTTAGTGCACCGTAGGTCCTATTTACTAGTGTTTACTATTCTGTATACCGTAATAACTGTCCCGCCTAATTCGCTCGATTTTGTTTTTTCTCCCCACGTCGCTACGTACTGCTTCCAGGGGTATCCGTGAGACGTACGGATTGAAGCCCCTGGAAGGCGCGCTGCTTACCACCCCGTCGAAGAGTTTCCTCGTCGGGAAGCTGAGATGGTGAGCCTTTTTTTTTTTTTTTTTGGTTTTTTCGCCACGGAAACGGGTGGCCGGGGCCCCCCCCCCCCCCCCCCCCCCCCCCTTGGCGACGCCTGCTGCGATAGAGGTAGCACATGTTGGCTTACATTATTTCGGAATGACGGGGGGGGGGGCTCCTTAAACCCCTTAAGAACTGGTCCCATGAATTTGGGCACAAACTACTTTTTTTTCGCAACACAGGTGGCCGGGACCCCCTCTCCCCTTAGCACAATTTGGAAGATAAAAAAAACTTTGTGGAGATATTGAACAACGCTTATAGCATACCACTAAACATACCGAATTGAGAGGTTGTCGAGGCACCTTGTGAGGTTTGCTAAGTTGTTCGATGTCTCCACTAAGGATTTTTTGGCGGCCACGTTGTGCACCGGGGGGGGGGTGTCATCCATTTTTATGCGTGGCCGTAGTCGTATATTGTGCAGCGGGGGGGGGGGGGGGGGGGGGGGGAGATGCGTACTCGTTTGTTGCTTGCCTTAGTCATTTGACCCTTGACCACGCATACCTTTCGAGACGGGGGGGGGGGGGTCCCGACCACCTGTGATACAATTGGCGGACAGTTACAAAAAGCAACTACTAATACGTACCCAGCGCGAGTCCTGGGCGGAGAGCTATACCCTACCTCCATACACTGGTGTGACCAGACGTTGACACTCGCATCAGACACTATGCTACACGGTAGAGGTGCATCATTTTCTTTCTGAGGGTCCTTTCTCACTTGAGAAGGAGCTGTATACTACTAGCAAGTGAAAAACTGATGTATCGTAGTAATAGTAAGTCAAAAACTGATGTATACTAATAGCAAGTCAAAAAATGATGTATACTAATAGCAAGTCAAAAACTGATGTATACTAATAGTAAGTCAAAAATGATTTTTACGAAGAAACAATAAGAGTGCAACCCGGTGAACAATCCCATGGCCTTAACGTATTTACAAAACAAAAAATCATATTTGCAAAAAAAAAAAAAGGGATAGCATTCCGACGATTATGGGTGAAGGAGCCATTAACGGACTGCAGTCCCGTTTTGGGGACAAACCACTCTAATTCTAAGTAAGTTGTCCCCAAAACGGGACTCCAGTTCTATAAGGGTTAATAGGTCATTCAGACCATATTTTAGCTAAAACGTCCTACCCCTAACGTAGCACGGGCCGTTAATGGGGGGCAAAAAAAGCGCCCCGTTTCCACGCCCAACAGGGGGTGGTGGTGTGATGTTGTGGTGTGATGTTGTGGTGTGATGTTCTGGTGTGATGTTGTGGTGTGGTGTTGTGGTGTGATGTTCTGGTGTGGTGTTGTGGTGTGGTGTTGTGGTGTGGTGTTGTGGTGTGATGTTGTGGTGTAATGTTTTGGTGTGATGTTTTAGTATTATGTTGTGGTGTGTTGTTGCGGCGCTCTGTCCGTGCGCTTTTCCTGGTGTAACGTTTCTGGGGGGAAATAAACAAAAACAAATCAAATCCGCACGGCCTGGCCTGTCTTTTCCCCCGTCCCCTCTTTTTTGTTTTTTTTNAAATATTTTTAAGAAGAAACAATAAGAGTGCAACCCGGTGAACAATCCCATGGCCTTAACGTATTTACAAAACAAAAAATCATATTTGCAAAAAAAAAAAAAGGGATAGCATTCCGACGATTATGGGTGAAGGAGCCATTAACGGACTGCAGTCCCGTTTTGGGGACAAACCACTCTAATTCTAAGTAAGTTGTCCCCAAAACGGGACTCCAGTTCTATAAGGGTTAATAGGTCATTCAGACCATATTTTAGCTAAAACGTCCTACCCCTAACGTAGCACGGGCCGTTAATGGGGGGCAAAAAAAGCGCCCCGTTCTCACGCCCAACAGGGGGTGGTGGTGTGATGTTGTGGTGTGATGTTGTGGTGTGATGTTCTGGTGTGATGTTGTGGTGTGGTGTTGTGGTGTGATGTTCTGGTGTGGTGTTGTGGTGTGATGTTCTGGTGTGGTGTTGTGGTGTAATGTTTTGGTGTGATGTTTTAGTATTATGTTGTGGTGTGTTGTTGCGGCGCTCTGTCCGTGCGCTTTTCCTGGTGTAACGTTTCTGGGGGGAAATAAACAAAAACAAATCAAATCCGCACGGCCTGGCCTGTCTTTTCCCCCGTCCCCTCTTTTTTTGTTTTTTTGTTTTTTGTTTTTTTTGTCCAGCAAGTACCCGTCGCCGGTGCATTTCTTCAGCCATAAGTGCGTCTACATATTCCATCACCCCTTTGAGGCGACGCGGGTGAGGAGAAATGAGCGTGTTTCGGTGTTGTGCTGACTGTGTCCATGTGCACATTGAAAAATCCGTTACCAGTGCATGGTAAGAAAAAAAACGGGTGGGGGGAGGAAGTGGGGGGGGAGATACTCATGTCATGCATGGCCGTAGTCGTATGGCCATAGAACCTCGCTTCCTTGCGAGCTCGGGACGGAGCACGCCGGGTTTTCACTGACGAGGCAGACTTTGCTGGGGCGGGGAGGGCGGGGAGGGCGGGGGGGGCGTAGGACACCCTCTACAGTCTGCAGTGTCAGCAGCAGCAGCGACGGCAGCAAGAGGAGAGGAGAGGAGATAGGTTAGGTTCGGTTCGGTTCAGGTACATGGTCGGACGATTGGTTGGAGCGACATCATTTTTGTTGGATGCATAGGCCGAGATCATTTTGCATGTTGTCTGACGTATGATATGGTGTACGGTATGCGTCTTGCGGATCTCTTGGGGGGTTGGATTGGAACGCTTTGTTTGCAACAGTTTGCGCGGCGCAAAACCGAACGGTGCTTGGAGGCATACGTGTAGAGGACGAAGCCTACGAGTACTCGTACGACGAAACAACGAGCAACTGATGTTCCAACCAAATAAAGCAAAAAACAAATGGCGACGGAGACATTATTTTCGACGTGTCCAACAATGTTCCAAACCTAAAGCGAAAAAAAAAACAGATAACGATGGAGATATATTCTTTTTTTCGACGTGCTACTTTAATTAATCTTCCAACCTAAAACGAAAAAAAAAAAACAGACCGAACGATGGAGATATTATGTTCGACGTACCAATAACTGTTCCCCAAAAATCTTGGAAAACAAAAAAACAAAAACAAAAAGCAGATAACGATGGAGATGTTCTTTCGGGACATGCGGTGCGCCCAGCTCGACTCGTCCAAACGCCATCTGCGCTTCAAGATCGACCACCCGCTGTGCCACTACAGGAGAGATTACGCGCACGACGACCCCGCCCACTTCGTCGTCATCGAGTTCAGCTCCGGGCTGGACGTGGAGAGGGTAGCCCAGGAGGTGAGACCGACCGAGACTTTTTTTTGTTTTTGTCCATCCCATTTATTATCTTCGCCCTTCTTTTCTCTCTCCTTCCTATTAATAGTCGTAACTCAGATCCGGGGTCACAAAGTAGGCTCTTCTCCCTCCTCCCCCACTACGGTTCTTGCCTTGTTTTTTGTCGCGAGAAGATTTCAGCACTTTCTTCCCAGGGGCCGGTAACCACTTAAGAACTGGCCCCCCGTGCTAGGGGACAAACTAATTGGAAATAGTGTGGGGTACTGTTTTCAGTTATGAATGGGTTCTTGGAATTAGTGTGGGGTACTGTTTTCCGTTTCTGAATGGGTTTGGGTTTATAACCCATTCAGAAACGGAAAAAAAATATCCCACACTAATTTCAAGTAGTTTGTCCCCAAATTCGTGGGACCAGCTCTTAACCCATTTAGAACCGAAAAAAATGTCCTACACTAATTCCAAGTAGTTTGTCCCGAAAAACGGGGGACGGGTTCTTAGTTTAAGATTAAATGTTAACTATTAAAAAAAATCGACGTTTAGATCTTGGGGACAGAAAGTGGTCCGAAACATAGGGGCCGTTAAGATTAACTACCAGGTATAAAAAAAATGATCTTTAGATCTTGGGGACATAACGTGGTCCCGAAGCATAGGGGCCGTTAAGATTAAATATGAACTATAGAAAATAAAATGATCTTTAGATATTGGGGGGACAGAAAGTGGTCCGAGACATTAGGGACCGTGTAGATGAAGTAGTACTATTATATTAAAAACGGTTCTTATGTTTTCGGGAGAGAGTGGTGCCGCTCTGAACGGAAATGTAAGGCCCGTTTGATCTTCATAAGATTCATAGGAATATGCTAAGGTAGAGGTTCCTTCCTCATATGGCGAGCTCTATACTAATAGTAAGTAAAAAAACGATCCCCATGGGCCTGCGTAGTATTACGGTGGACCATACGTAGTAAATAGGACCAACTTTCATTATTATTAGTGAAAATAGGAAAATACACTATTTTTTGTGTGTACCATAGTGTCATGGTACTGCTGGAATGATGTTGGAATGATGTGGAAACGTTGGTACATACCTGGTATCAGGTATAAGAATCGTATTGGTAGTACTTGGAAGGCGTATCTTATGTGGGAACCAGGGATGGTTCCCAGGTGGCCTTTGGCCATCTCGCCTGCCTTATCAGTCTTTCATCACGGGAACGGAATAAAGCTGCTCTTCTTCTATCTCTAAGCGAACAACACACGTGATTACCAACGAGTACCCATTGTAATGGTATGGGCTAGGAAGGCCGGTAATTACCTCTGCATAGGTAATTGGTCCGTTTTCGTATAACTTGGATGGTATTCGTATTCGGTATTCGGGGTATTTATAATATCTGCGGGCCATACTTGAAGCCCATCCCGAGGCAGATGTCATCTGGCTCGGGGATTAATATAAGCTGCTTCTCTTCTACGCTTGACTCTACGGAAAGTGAGTAACACCAAGGATGCTTAATAGACAAACCTGCAAGGGGATACTCTGTGTCTCACCCAGTCTTATCACACCATTATATAGGCTGACCTGGCTAAGGATACTCAGTGTCCTCACCCTAACCTCCTCACAATAGCTCCTATTTACTAGTATTTACTATGGTCCCCCGTAATAGGTATATAGGTACAACAAAACTTTGATGTTGCTAAAACAAGATTTCGACATACCGACAATTTTGGGTCAAGGAACCCCGTCATTTCCAAAGAAAAAAGCCGAAACATGCTACCCCTAATGTAACATGCCTCATTGATGTCGAAACCACCCTTATAACTAGCGGTACGGCTACGGCTCCGCCCGTGGCGCTAGCCCTGCGTTTCCCATTCACAGTAGATTACGTAGTACCTGGCATGTATCGAAGTATACGCGTAAGTATGCTGTGATGCACTCTGAACGGAAATGCTACCCCAAACGTAACATGCCTCATTGATGTCGAAACCACCATGATAAATATATATGTATATATATATACATATAACTAGCGGTAAGGCCACGGCTCCGCCCGTGGCGCTAGCCCTGCGTTTCCCATGCACAGTAGATTACGTAGTACCTGGTATGTACGGTATTCATAGTACGCGTATGTATGCTGTCATGTACCGCTCTGAACGGAAAATGTAACGACCATCGTGCGGGGCCGGTATCGACCCGGAGCATGTAAGGTAAGGACCATCGTGCTGGCCCGGTATCGACCCGGAGCATGTCCGTTTGTGTCCTTATATTTTGTGACAGAGTGGTATCGCTCTGGATGAAAATGTAAGGACCGTTTGATATTAATATTAATGTAGAAACGATCCTTACATGTATATATGTCCTTCCAGAGTGGTATACTGCTGTGTAGCACACGCACATATCCTTTTGTCACTTTATGTAAGTTTCCTGTTCATGAGATCACGAAATACCTGGCCCAACGAGCGACCGCTGTCCAGCTGTAAGCAGGAGCCCTGTCTGTTCGCGTGTTCTACTACCAGCCTGCCAGCACCGTTCCGTGCGGTATATACCTGCTTGGTAATTCCCACACGAGCGCGATCAACCAAACAATGCCAGTTAGGTGCTGCTGTCAAAGTGTGCTACAGCAGTACGTACTACGCACTCAGCCAAATAATATTAACCATATAACGCCGAATTATCTCTACGACAACAAACTGCAGATTATCCTCACATCGGTTCCTCGACCCCTAATAACACTTTCCTGTTTATGACGAGCGTTACACACCGTAAAGAGCGTTTGAGTTCGCACTGGGGTGCGACGACCGTTTTTTTTATCAGCGCTTGTTTTTTTCGACAAGGGTATGTTCAAGGGGTCAATTCGATGCGAGTCGACGAGGGAAGAAAAAGCTGAAGCCTTCTCGCGATAAAAAATGCAAGGCAAGAACCGTAGTGGGTGGGGGAGGAGGGAGAGGAGCCTACTTTGTGACCCCGGACTAGGAAGGGAGAAAGACAGAAGTGCGAATATAATAAATGGGATGGAAAAACGAAAAAAAGGGTTGCAAAAAAACCAAACATTCCGGATTCGGAAGGCTCCCGATCAGGGCTTTCCAAGAACACGTTTTGTCCTCATCGGTACGTAGCTGCTAACTTTGAGGAGCTCAACAGGTCGTAAAATGTTGAGCCAAAAAAAAGTGCACTTAATCCCTACGTACAACTGTGGGATGAGCCTCAAGACTACGTAAAAGAAACGGTCCTTGCGTTACCGTCCACCATAGAACGTGTACGCGGAAGAATATGTTGGGTAGCTCTTAGCTCAGTGGAGGAACTCCCGTTAGTGATACCACTATGCATGTCCCTAAATATACGGACGGTTTTGTATGTTAATGTGTTAGTGATAGGTGCTTCGCTACAGCAGTAGGTAGCCAGTAGCCTACCGACTCGCGCGTTGGTAACACAGCAGTCCGTCGCCTTGGTCAGTGGTCAGTGCTCAGTAGGATGTAGTGGTACTGAAGCATGAACGAAACATGGAACACGTACTTATTCCGTGTATTCATACGTAGATACACAGTACAGAAATGCGGCGAAATACGAATAGGAACATCCTAAGAAAATGTTGAATACAAACGGTCGTTATATTTAGGGACATAGAGTGGTTTGGGCTAAAAGCGCAACCCTTTACACAGGTGGCCGACACCCCCCCCCCCCTCTTGCACAATGTGAGCAGTGAACAAATTATTGTGGAGACATTGAACACTGTAGTACACCCATCATTAGGCATACTGTACCGAATTGAGAGGTTATCGGCAGCTTGTGGGGTTTTGCTGCCTTTGTTGTGGAATATATTGAATAAAATGTAGCAAATCGAACAATCAATGTACTTGTTCACCATTGTTAGGCGTACGGGATTGAGAGGTTATCGGCAGCTTGTGGGGTTTTGCTGCCTTTGTTGCGGAAGATATTGAACAAAATGTAGCAAACCGAACAACGTAGGAGGTGAGGTGAGGTGAGGGGAGGGGAGTGGAGGGGAGGGGAGGGGAGGGGACCGAATTTTAGAGGTTATCGACAGCTGGTGGGGTTTGCCACCTTTGTTGTGGAGACATTGGACTGCTGTGTAGCAAATCGAGCCCCTCAATACCTTGACAACCTCTCAAATTCGGTACAAAAACATGTTGCAAAATCATTAAGGTGTCGACAACATATCGTTACGGCACGCTTAATGGTGTGCTATATATGCTCATTGTGCATTTTTTACTCCAAAAGGATTGTTTTTACGACCATATTCGTGCACTAGGGTGGGGGGGGGAGGATCCCGACCGCCTGTGTACCGTACGTAGCCTCTGGCACCCCACTAAGCCGTTCCCGTGCCGGTTGTCCCTCCCCCACCGTACGCGACTCTCAACAGATAATGCCAAGAATTCGACGGTCCGGCCTCGGTAGCTCTCGATGACCAAGAACAAAATGGCACGTGTTAGAAGTTCGACGACCAAAAACGACGAAACAATGTTTCGGGTTTGGACGAACATCAAGAAAAGAGGACGTGTTAGAAATTGGACGACCAAAAACGACGAAAAAGGCACGTGTTTTGGGTTTGACGACGGAAAAGGCACGTGCTTTGAGTTTAACGACGAAAAAGGACGAAAAAGGCACGCCGTTATGGACGCTGCGATTAAGCAACGCTTGTACTTTCCGCCAACTCGCACGGAGAACGTTTGGCCACAAAGCGTTCTGGCGTAGGAATCCCACGAGGAGGGGGGGGGGGTGTAGTCATGTCGTGCACGGCCGTAGTCATATGACCATAGACCCTCGCATCCCTTCAATGCCGGGACGGAGCACGTTGGGTTTTCACCGACCAGGCAGAGGGGGGGAGGGGGATGGGAAGCGTACTCATTTGATGCTTGCCTTAGTCGTTTTACCATTGACCACGCATGCTTTTCAAGACGCAGCACCGTTGCTGATTCTAATAGAGACACCTCCAATATTTGGGCGCTCACCATGTTTTTTTTTCCATACACAGAGGGTGGCTGTTATAACGGGGGACCATAATAAATAGAACCAAATATTGTTAGTACTCGTAGTAAAAATACGAACATATACCCTGGTATATATTATATATACATATAGTTTTGTGTGTGTGTGTGTGTGTGTGTGTGTGTGTGTGTGTGTGTGTGTGTGTGTGTGTGTGTGTGTGTGTGTGTGTGTGTGTGTGTGTGTGTGTCTGTGTGTCTGTGTGTGTGGTGTGTGTGTGTCTGTGTGTGTGGTGTGTGTCTGTGTGTGTCTGTGTGTGTCTCTGTGTGTGGTGTGTGTGGTGTGTGTCTGTGTGTGTCTCTGTGTGTGGTGTGTGTTTGTGGTGTGTGTCTCTGTGTGTGTCTGTGTGTGTCTGTGTGTGTGTGGTGTGTGTTTGTGGTGTGTGTGTCTGTGTGTGTCTGTGGCTGTGTGTGTCTGTGGCTGTGTGTGTGCGTGCGTGCGTGTTTGTGTGTGTAGCACGAGGTACTACGTATTTACTATGGCTCCCCGTGATAGGTGTTTGTGAGGCGAGGGTGACTTCCTGGTTAGTGTGGAGCCTATAAGCAGAAGATCGGAGAGGGAGAAAGGATAAATGTAACCTCTTTGGGACGCACCCCTTTTAACCCCTTAAAAACTGGTCCCACGTATTTGGGGACAAAACTACTTGGAATTAGTGTGGGATTTTTTTTTTTTCAGTTCTGAATGGGTTAAGGGCTATAATAAGGGGCATAAGGGATACGAGGAATAGCGACCAAAAACAACGATAATTATTGTGATGTCCATCAACCATTGTCTGTATACGAGCAGCGTGAGCGGCCAGCAGGATGCGAACGATCACGCTGTACGACCACGCTACGCCCGTGCCATGCGAGTCCGTCCTGGCATCGTAAACTCGGACTCCAACTTTTGTATATACCCCATGCCGCAAACACGCAGTACGTATCATAGCCGTTGGTGTAATGGAAAATGTTCGTAGGGATTCGAGAACCGGTATGAGAATAATCTGCGATTTGCTGTCCCCCTAGAGAGAATTCGGCGTTATGCGTGCATATTCTTTGGCTGAGTATGTACGAAGTACGTATATAGCTCATTTTGACAGCAGCAACTAACTGGCAAATGTTTGGTTGGTCGCGCTTGTGGGAGTACCAAGCGGATACCGCACGGAACGGTGGTGGCAGACTGGCAGAAACACGCAAACAGACACGGCTGTTGTTGCTTGCAGCTGGACAGCGGTCGCTCGCTGGGTCAGGTACACGCACTGGCCGCCGTTGCTGTAGCCGCGTCACCTTTTTTTTTTTTCGCGTCAACTTTTCCCCTCTGAAGTGCCAATATGTATCTAAATATAAGAAACGTTTATTATTGAATGTTAATGTACAAACGTTGATTATATTTAGGGACAGGGTGGTACACGGTTAACCCCTTAAGAACCGGTCCCACGATTTTGGGGGACAAACTACTTGGAATTAGTGTTGGACAATAAGTTTCGCAGTTCTAAAAGGCTTAAAGGACATACTTCGTACATACATAGGTAGATAACTATTCTTGTCCGTAAAAACAAACGCTTGAGGCTTCTTGTATGTGCGTCTTTTTTTTTCTGTTTCGCCGTGAGTCGTTCTACGGAACGGTGCATACGAGGGGCGCACCTACTATTAAATAGGTGCCTTGTCTCATTTTGAGGAGTACCATACCCAACCCCAAAAAAACTGACTTTTGAGATATTAAAACAAAAATAGGCAAAACCCGACCAACAACCCCTATTCATACACACCGAACACTTCTATTTATTTATTTATTATTATTACAAATACGTCAGCTGTGAGTTCGGCCGATTGAAATAGTTGGGACACTCAACTTTTGCAAGCTGCGCAATGTGTTGGTTCTATGTGATACTTTACTTATAGTATGGTGTTTGTGCATGACTTACGATGTGCTGTACCAGTAGCTGTTGGCACTCTGTTTTACAAGTTTTATGATTAAGCCGTTCGCGCGTGTTCTGTGTGTATTCCTCGTTACTACCGTAAGATGCAAAAGGTATTTCAACGATATGGGTACACGGTTGAGGAATAGTTCGACCGAAAAGTGCTTAGGACTCGCACCCCTACGAGTATTTGTTGCTTCCTCCCGGTGGTACGAGAAAAAACAATTAGTTTATTTGTTCCTGTAGATGTGGGTGTCGCGGGAAGAGTAGCGGTGCGGTGCGGTTCTACGTTAATCTAGACAAGACGAAGAAGATGTCTTCTTGTTTGTTTAATCAATTATTCCATCCATCCATCCATCCATCCATCCATCCATCCATCATCCATCCATCCATTCATCCATCCATCCATCCATCCATCCATCCATCCATCCATCCATCCATCCATCCATCCATCCATCCATCCATCCATCCATCCATCCATCCATCCACATCCATCCATCCATCCACCCATCCATCCATCCATCCATCCATCCATCCATCCATCCATCCATCCATCCATCCATGCATCCATCCATCCATCCACCCATCCATCCATCCATCCATCCACCCATCCATCCATCCATCCATCCATCCATCCATCCATCCATCCATCCATCCATCCATCCATCCA